>JAHXMU010000553.1:944272-972283 GCA_019455685.1 Philornis downsi
AAGCATTATAATCTGGAAGTATCATTGGGCCGTATATTTTTAAAAATTACGCTGGAAGAACCCTTAGTGCCAATTCAGACCGCTGCGGCCATATGATGACTGACTTTTTTTTGGCCTGCAATTGAAGATTATCAATTGGATTATCAGATACATCGAGGTGAATTGTGCGTACTGTCAAGTGTCAAACAAAAAACTCCTTCAACATCTTTAAATAATGGTCCCCATTTAAAGATGTTGAAGGAGTTTTTTGTTTACCCAGAACTGCGCCGAGAACGTACTCGTTTCAACAGCATTTATGGGGTGATTTTTTTAATCGTAGTTTTTTTTTCTTTTTTTTTTTTTTTTTGGATTGGATTTTCCACTCAAATTTGCATCATATATTAATATTTTTTATTGGAATCGATAAATTGGTCTTTGCTATTTAATGTTTACAGATAATTTCATGTAAATGTTGTCCCCGGCTCCGTCTCAAAATGTTCATTCGGAGGGTTCAATTTTTCTTCACTTTTCCAAGCATTTCGGCCTGAATTCCACGAATAACGCGTGTTATGTTATCCTGTAAGGCTTCAATAGTGTTTGGCTTGCCCACATAGACTAACGACTTGACATAACCCCACCAGAGATAATCAAGAGGCGTTAAATCGCAATATCTTGGGGACCAAATCGAGAGATAAGCTGCTCGCCAAATGCATCCCTCAACTTATCCATTATTTCACGAGCAGTGTGGCATGTTGCACCGTCCTGATAAAACCACATGTCAACCAAGTTCAACTCAGCCAATTGGAGCAAAAAAAAAAAATCCTTGTGGTTGATTAATACATGTCCAATCGTTGAGAACGGCGACGAATTGACATTTCACTATCGTCCCTAACACTGGTCGCTACGGCTGCAATATTTTCTTCGGTACACACTCTACGCATGCAAGGCGATGGTTTTAAGTCCAACAAAGTAAATTTGTTGCGAAATTTGGAGATAACAGCACGAATTCTTGATTCAGCAGGTCGATTATGACGACCATGAAATGATCGTATCAAACGACGCACATTTGTCACAGAACATGAACTTTGATAATAAATTTCAACGATTTGCAATCGTTGCTCGCTTGTTAGTCTATTGGAGAGTATACTGTATACTTTTCACTTTGACACATAACGTTTGGACACCATTACCAACCAGTGCTGGCAACATGAAAAACTTAAATCTTAAAAAATCACCCTATAGTTCCAGCAAGATGGAGCAACTGCTCACATAGCTGGACCGGTTATAGTCTAACTCCACCAAAAATTCCCAAGCAAATTAATATCCAGAAATTTCACTTTCCAAAGAATTTGACTAAATTGAAGCCGTCCAGTGAAATAATAATTGAGGTGACTCCGCAATGAATAATCTGATCATGTGTCGCATATGTGTGAATGAGCTTGGAAGTCATTTACGGTTTATCATCTTCAAAACCAATTAGTTACTCAAAATAAAATTGAATTTTCTACACAATAAAAAAAATGTGAATAAATAAAATACATTGATTAAAAAAAAATTATTTGAATTTCTTATTGTAGTGCAATTGGTGCGCCATCCTGTGTATGGGAGCAACCAGAAGGTGCTCAGTTATTTGATCCACTTTTTTAAATTTTGCCAGATAACACAGAAGAATGCAATAAACAAAAATGTAGGCTGCTGTAGTCAATTTATAGGCTAGGAGTTACAGAGAAAAAAATTAATTTTGGAAAATCGGCTAATTTGTATGGCAGAACCAGAACCGCCCATCTGGTCCTCAGAACCTTAGTTCATTTTCATTCTCAGAAACAATCTTAGCTAACTCTTAATGAGTACCAAATTTTATTAAATGTAATGCAACCGGACAAAAGATCATTTCATTTTCATGGGAAGTATCAGGAAAGAGGAGGAGGAACAGCAAAACTACCGGCATAAAAAAATTGAGTCTCTGCAGCTCATTTGTTAAATTTAGAGGGCTAAAATTGAAGATCAGAAAATCAACTAATTTATATGGGAGTTGCCAGAAGAGGTGAGACAAGGCGCTCCATTTTTATTCTTAGACGCTACGTTAGCAAATCCTTAATGTGTACCAAATTCCACTAGGTTTAATGCGACTGGATGCATGAAATGAATGTAAGAATATATAGGCCATTTTTTTGGGATACACCAGAAAAGGCATTGTCAGCTGCTCGATTTTCTCAAATTTTACCAAGAATTATAAAGTAAAGCAGTGGATAGAAATTCGAGTATCTGCAGTTTATGTGTTAGCAGTTAAAGCTAAGAGAGGCATTACTTGCTCATGAAAAAATTTAGTGCCCTTCCACATTTTCTTGTATAATCTTTATAATAATATATAATATAATATATATTCGTATAATCTACACAGCAAGAGTCGTCAAATCATGGATTGAAAGCCAAAATGTTGATGTTATGAACTGGCCGCCTTCCTCTCCAGACTTAAACATTATTGAAAACGTCAGGGGATGGCTAGGACTCAAGGTGTACGAATCAGGGAAGTAATATTTCAGCAAAAGTGAGCTTATTAATGGAATTATACAGGCCTGGTCGTGCATTTTGCTGGACGTAATCAAAAAACTGTATGATTCTTTACCAAACAGAAAATATGAATGTATTCTCAGCCAGGGCGGAAGCACCCACTACTAAATTTTACTTAAAATACTTATTTCTAAATTAGATGTAAGCAAACAGTAATACTTTTAATCTAGAATTTGTTTCGTGTATAATCTAATTTTTGTAAGGGTGGGTTCTTCAAATGAACCAGAAACTGAAATTGAATTTCTTACTTTTTTTGTGTTTAATGTTTTAGTACTTCAATTATTAAAATGAAAGAAAATTTATGTTATAGGATTACAGCAAATATATGAAGTATGATTTATAAAAGCGCAACCAGTTTGTTATAATTATTATTTTGGTTAAAATCGAGCTTAGAAAAATATTTAAAGGGCGTGCTATTCAAGTGAGCGGCACTGTATTTGTGTTATAGAATTGTTAGACTCTAGTGTTGGAAATTAATCAAAGAAAGGTTGACATTGCCACATAAAAATATTTTCCTTGTGGAAACACATATTACTGTGTGGTGGGAAAATTTGGTTTCAAATTGTACCACTATTTTCTTATATGGAGTTTTCCTGCGGAAAGTCTGCATAGTACCAGACTTAAAGGGAAAAAATTTTATTTTGGAAAATATTTATGCCAGAAAGAACATTGTTAACCGATCGATTTTTATGGAGAATTATACAGGGTGTCCGTCATTTTAGTAAACATTAGTCTTGACAGCTCATATTTGGCAGTCGTGAAGTAGAGAGGTGGCAAATTTGTTATGGAAAAATATTCGATAAACCAACGTGCTTTAATCGTTAAAACATTTTATCAAAATCAATCATCGATTACTGTGACGATGAGAAAGTTACGTAAAATTTTTGGGAGAAACAACGTGCCAATAAGACGCACTATTTATCGTGTAGTGAATGATTTCGAAGAAAGAGGGTCTGTAGTTGATAGGGCCAAGCACGGACTACAACGTGCTGCATGATCGGCTGAAAACATTACTGCTGCTGAAGAAAGTGTTCAAAACAACCTATCATTCGACGCCGTTCTCAGGAGCTTGGTCTTTAAAGAACAACTTTGGCCACAAATTTGCACAAGGATTTGCATTTGTTTCCATTTAAGGTTGAGTTGACACAAGAGTTTCTTCCACAAGACCATTTACGTCGCCGTACATATGCAAATAGGATGTTACAGCTCGCCCATGACAACCCCGATTTTCATGAAAATATCATAATGAGTAAACAGAATAGCCAGTTCTGGGCAACGGAAAATCCTCAAGTTATTCATTAGTCATCTTTGCATCCATTAAAAGTGACAGCCTGATGTGCAATTTGGCCAGGAGGAATCATTGGACCTGACTTCTTTGAAACTGAAAACGGCGTAACGGTAACTGAAAATGGGGAGCGATATCGTGACATGATTGAAAACTTTTTAACGCCACAACTGTATGCTTTGGGCTTCATTAACATGTGGTATCAACAAGACGGTGCCACATCGCATACAGTCAGGATTACAATGGAATTACTGCGAGACCTCTTTCCACAACAAGTTATTTCAAGAAATGCTGATGTTGAGTGGCCTCCACGATTGACTGATTTGACTACTACGGACTTCTTTTTGTGGTGATGTCTGAAAAGCAAAATTTATGCAAACAAACCAGAAACGCTTGAGCAACTCAAACAAAATATTCGTGATGAAGTTAATAAAATTACGCGTGAAATGTGTGAGAATGTAATGAAAAATGTGCTCAAAAGGGCTCGCATTTGAGAGGCTGACAGAGGCGGGCATTTACCTGATATTGTATTCCATACATAATGGCCGACATTAAATAAAACATTTGGCAATATAAGATCCATTATCTTTCATTTAACCAAAAATTATAAACAAACAAAGTAGTATACCTTCCCGACGGACACCCTGTAGATTAAAATAATAAACAAAAGTGAAAATCACTGCAGTCCAAGAGTTAGGTGTTACAAGGAAATCGGTTAGTTTGTATGGAAGATGTCAGGTGGTGTGGACCGATATAGCCTATTTACAATCCAGGACCCCGGTCTGGCAAAATGCCAGGCTCGCCAAGTTTCATAAAGATTTGCGAGAATTATCGCGTCTACGAACCAGCTATCCACACGAACGTCACTCAATTGACTCAATTGACAAAAAGTTGTGATAGACATCTGCTCAAAAGATACTTGGTATCTTAGACAGTTCCAACTGTGTTTGTATTTCCAAGAATCGAGACTTGAAATGATGCACAGCCTCTTTAAAATCAATGTGTGTCGGACGCCACCATCCAAATGGTGTTTAAAAAAAGGAATTGCTTTTTAATTGACGGAATTCCGGGCTAAAAACTCTGAAAATGACCATGTCTGACTGGAAGTTTGCAAGAAACAAAATTTGCAAAACATAGATTTTATTCAATGCTCCCCAACTGGCACTCGCTATTCGAATTACCATATAGTTTTGCGTTAACAAACTTTTTAAAATTCTCTGCTTCTCTTTGAGCGAACTTTACATCGATATTGTTGACACAATTTTGAGGTATTTGATTCGTACGAAAGCATCTCAAACTAATGCAATCTCGTATCTCGTTTATGAGATGTACTTGGAATTTCTCCTCATGCTCCAATGAATTCATATTTATGATTCCAATAAAACCAAATAATAATCAAGCAGCTAATCAAGTCACGGACTAATGCTGGATATATTTTACTATTATATGTTGGCACAACAAAATTGGCATCACACATGCTTATTAATTTGAAACGAATGTATTTCAGAATTTAAGAACTCTAAAAAATCATTGTGAAAACGTCATTAGAATGTAAATTAACATATAAATGTTTCTGAGCTTAAAAAAGATGTCACTTAACAGAAAGTTAAGCGACTATTATGTAATGACTTATGGGAATTCAGGTTTATGAGTGAAAGAGTCTTTAATAGATTTTGCCTAAAACCACTCGAATTCATTTAAAACCAACTTATGCACCATGCAGTACAGAACATCCTAAGCAAAACCAACAAAATATTTGCCATACCTTTTAAATATTCCATACCTGTTCCCATGGCGAATTTCAAGTTTGTTACCACAAACCAAAGTTGCATTCTAGTTATTTTCCAATCATGAGTTAGAGAAAATTTCGGTAAATCCTTGACGTCAAGTTAAATTACAGAGTTTTCAAATGAATTGCAGATATTGTTTCATTTCCTCAACATGTGTCTTCCGGCTGCATCAAATACGAGAGGGAATGAAATGAGCTCCTCATTGCAATGTTTGGCATAACAAGCACAGGCAATGTAGTAGTAATATTTACTAGGGGCAAAAACATACATAAAAACATAACAATCCATACAAATCTCCGACAGACATGTATTAACACTGACAGAAACATCCAACAGCAACTTTGAGCGTCGATGGTATCTATGCAAGGATCTACTAATACTCATGCCCTCCTCCTTTTCGTCCACAGATATGCATATCCTTTCATATTCACATCCATGATAGAACTAAATATCTTTCGTAATAATGCATTCGAATCACGTTTTTAAGCATTCATTTCTACTCAACAAAGTGTGGAGCTCTTTAGGCGAATGAAAAACAAAAAAAAAACTGTTACAACGTTCAACAAACGGCATTCAACGGAATGAATGAGCGAGCGACTGCCAGAAAGAATGCATGCAATTCCAAACAGGAATCCACACAATGCATAGTGAATGTCCTTGTTGCCATCCGCTGAAAGTAATAATGTTCAGGCTCTGATTGCTTCAGTAATAGCGATGGAAAAAACAAACACTGCCAGCATAGAAACTGCTAAATGGATTACAACGTATTCATGGAAACTTTTATGAGATATATTCGACGGCACTTGTGAGAAGTGAGAGAGAACTGACTTTCATATTAATGGGGTTGTGAAAGGTGCCGATAACGTATACAGAAGTCGCAAATTAGTCTAAATTAATATCCATATTGTGTAGTAAAGTTGGATGGATGTAAACGAGCTTTGTTCGATTTTGATGGTAGAGTAATTTCGATCATCATTCTGCAGTTGTTTATTTGCATTATTCTAATATCAAGATATTAAGCATATATTCGCATTATGGCAGCTATGAACACAACTTTCACATTAGCTGTGGCTTCTCATCCTACCGAGAATTCTTCTGATGAACAGCCTCGGTTGCCTTCAAGTTATTCAGCTATAAACGCTGCTTTAGAGTGACCAATTGCTCAACTTTCTGAAAAAATTGTTATTGGATTGATTTTTATTTTCAAAAACCTTTAGAAACTCTACCCAATGTACCTTTATTTTGAAGCAAATGAGCGTGGAGTGCAAACCACTCGGCTATTTTCAAAAAAAGGCACTGAATTAACGCACAATAAAAAAGAAAAATTGTAACTTTATGAAGTATTATGCCTAGAAATTATAGAGTTTATAGAAATATTTCATAATTCAACCAAACGCAAAAGTATGAAACATTAAAGAGCGAAGTAATGAAGTTCGCTTTCATTGGCATTATTAAGTTCACTAAACCTCTAAAGCGTGCAAATAACCGATTGAAATTTATATTTCATTATAATGCTTGGACCTTGCCATTATATAATGAATGTGCATACTTTTGAGGTAGTTTTCGATCACTTTTTCGCACATATCGTGAGGTATCTCGGTGATAACTTGACGAACGTTTGGTTACAAATGCTCCAGCGTTTGGGGATTATCCGCATAAACACCGTCTTCGATGTAGCCCCACGCAAAAAAGTCGAACGTCATCAAATCACATGAATACGCCCAGAAGGGGCGTATTTAAGCAAACCGATAACGTGTATCAAACTTGACTGAATCTAGTGAATGTTTTGTCAAGCATCCTATAGAATGTATTGAACAAAAATTTTAGGTTGCTGTAGTATAAAAATTATGGAATTACAGCGAAAAAAAATTAATTTCAGAAAATCAATCAATTTGTATGGGAGATGTTAGAAGAGGCCGAACAGTATAATCAATTTCCAATATCTTTCCGCAATATGGCAAAATATTGGCTGCTGTGCTAAGTTTTAAAAAGTTTTGCGCAGATTTACGACAGTCATTCTAGCAGACAGTTAGCCAAACAGATAGACGGATACCAAAAAAGTCATGAAATAAGGTTGGTCAAAAGATGCTTGATACTTTTGAGGCTTCCTCCTGGATGGTACAATTTTGGCGAGAGAAATTATATATACCGTCAATCCTTCGGGTGAAGGCGAAAAAATGCTCCAAAATAACTTGTTACTCTCTGAGTAATTCTTGACTGTCACAATTTTAGTTAAATTACATTATAATAATAAAATCGGTTGAGGAAATAAAAAATCGGTTGATTTTCGGAAATAGAAACTGGTCTTACGAGGGCGGTCCCAAAACTAGCCGACTTAATAAAGAAGATACAAAAAGGTTGAAATTTTTGTTTTCAAATATTCAACATAATCTCTTTTTAGCTCTATACACTTTATCCAGCGATATTCAACAGCTTCTATAGCTTGTTTATACCACAGAGTCCATCTCTTCATTGTTGGCAAATTTTTTACCACAGAACCAGTTTTTCAAGTTTGGAAATAGAAAATAGTCCGAGGGAGCTAAAGATGACGAATATGGTGCGTGATGAAGCAATACGAACTGTAATTCATTAATATTGGACATCGCAATAGTGAATGTGTGAACTCTGGAGTATTGTCTTTATGAAACTACACTTTCTTTTTCGCCAATTACGTCCTTTTTTCTATAATTTCGCCATCTAAGCATTGCAATAAATCAGCATAGCATTGAAGGTTTTTCATTTCTGTAGATAATTAATAAAAATAATACCATGAGCATCCCAAACAACCGGCGCCATGACCTTGCCTGCGGATTAAACCGTCTGCGCCTCCTTTGGACACGATTCCCCCAATTCCAGTCCACTGCTTAGACTGTGCCTTTGTCTCAGGTGTAAAGCGGTGCATGCATGTCTCCTCCATGGTTGTAAATGACGCACAAATTTGGCTTTATTGCGGTGAAGCATCGCCAAACACTCTACTATAACATTTTCAGGACGCTGTTTTTGCTCTATTGATAACAAGCGCGGCACCCATCTTGCCCATAGTTTTCTCATCTTCAAATCTTCGGTCAATATGCGATGTATTGCACTTTTTGAAATGCCTATCATTTTAGCTAGCTTATGCACCTTCAGCCGATGATCATCCCATACCATTTTATGGATTTTCTTAACCGCGTCCGGCGTGGACCCCCAATTGGTCGGCCACTACGGTGTTCGTTTTGACAGCTCGTACGGCCCCGTTTAAACTCTGCTGCCCAATATTTCACAGTCGTAAACGGAGGAGCAGACTACCCCAGAGTAGAATTTAGTTCTTCAGCTACTTTAATATTAGCTGGACTGAGATATTTTAAATCGAAATATTTAATTACATAACGGTGATCAATTTTTTCCATGTTTGCAAATTCACTGTGATCGTTTATAGTTTTGATGGCTCAAATAAATATATTAAACAACTTGGCGCTTTGAAAATTAAAAGATATGCTTTATAAGGTTGCCACTTTTCCCAAAAATAATTTTTTCTCAAACTACTGGCACCATCTATACGTTTGGTCGACTAGTTTTGGGAGTTGTTGTTTTTTGAATAACTCGAAAGCCTGTTTTTGAAAATTTCGCGCAATCGATGCCCTTAAATCCAGCAATTTTAAATTAAATTTATGTCACTGTAATTTTATTCGTTTGAATTCATTTAAAGAACTTTTATACGTATTTTGTTTTTTACATATGAACTAAAATTATATAAAAAATAGTAAAAACTATTTGCTAAAAAAATAAATTTCCACTTTTAGTTCAGTTTAGCAATATATGTAGCAGCAATATAAGGAACAAAAAATAATATTAATAAAAATAATTCGTTGCTGCAAATATGTAATAGGCAATTTTTTGGTCAAATGCCACAGAATTTAATATAGGTTGATTTTTAACCGTAGTTTTTCTTTTAAATCAAATAAAAAAGACTCAAATTTGCATCATATATTAACATTTTTTATTGGAATCGTTAAATTAGTCTTTGCCATATAATTTTTAAAGATAATTTCATGTAAATGGTGTCCGCAGCTCCGTCTCAAAATGTCCATTCGGAAGGTCCACGAATAACGCGAGTTATGTTGTCCTGTAACGCTTCAATAGTGTTCGGCTTGTCCACACAGACTAACGACTTGACATAACCCCACAAGAAATAATCAAGAGGCGTTAAATCTCAAGATCTTGGGGGCCAAACCGACATATCAAATATTTCACGAGCAGCGTGACATGTTGCACCGTTCTGATAAAACCACATGTCAACCAAGTTCAACTCAGCCAATTGGAGCAAAACAAATTTCTTGTGGTTGAGTAACACATACCCATCGTTAAGAACGGCGACGAATTGACATTTCACCATCGTCCTTAACACTGATTTCTACGGCTGTAATATTTTCTTCGGTACGCACTCTACGAATGCGAGTCAATGGTTTTTTATTTATGGTGCGAAATTTTGAGATAACAGCACGAATTGTTGATTCAGCAGATCGATTATGAGGACCATAAAATGGTCGTATCAAACGATGCACATTTGTCACCGAGCACGATTTTTGATAATAAATTGCAACGATTTGCAATCGTTGCACGTTTGTTAGCCTCTCCACGATGAAATTGCAGAGTATACTGTCCACTTTTCACTTTAACAGATGACGTTTGGACGCCATTACCAACCAGTGCTGTCAAACTGAAAAACTTAAATCTTTAAAAATCACCCTGTATAAGCTAAAGGACAAGTTTCAGCCTTGTCTGATTCCTTGTCCGATGAATTTTATCTCAGTATTTCCTAAAATAGAAGCACTTATTGCTGTTTACGTGCAAATGGTTTTAAATTATTTTATTTACTTAAAACCAATTTAAGTTGAAGTAACCTGAAATTTTATTGCAATGTTTTTCATATTATTTGTATACCCTCAGCCCAATTAGAGATGACGCCCCGAAACAAGAAGGAAAAAAAAAACTCTGTAATAATAAACACTTACCTCATATTCCAGTATTTTCTTAATCATTCCAAGGAAGTCGGAAACATAGTTGACGCTTCTGTTATTTTCAAACAAACATTTACAGAGGGCCATGTGACGTTGTTCACAATTTGCAGGAATTTCCGGTTACTGTCCGTTTACTACGTCTATAATAAAGGAACAAAATACAAATACGTTTAGGAGAAAAGGAAGTTTTTAATAAAACGTACAAAATATTGTGGTTAATTAAAAATGGCATTTAAAGTGAATGAATTCTCTTTCCATCTGTGAAACAATAAGCTGCAAGCACTAAAATTCGCCATGGCAACATTTGCCACTGGGGACAATCACAAACCAAAGTGGTTTTATTTATGTATTTCAATTATTTTTATTTTCATTAAAATCAGTTTTCTGCACGATTCTCGTTGGCTTCGCAATGTCTACAGAAGCCATCTGCAAAAACGTGGCTAAGTGTGTCACTGCTATGCTGTGAATTGGCGGTCATGCTCGGTTTGCCGTTAGCTTGTTAAATAATTACAATGCCAATGGTTTCGAAGTAGTAATACTGAATGAGTTTGCCGAAAGAGTATAACATTTTCAAATCAGAAATTTTATAACTAATACGTGGACATGGAAGACGAAAAATGTTTTCGCATATTTTAAATTATTTATATATTTAAGGTAAAGTTGCAAGATTTGTAACGGAAACTATAAATTTTCTTGAATTTATTTTATATACAGATAGTCGCTCGAAGTTTTATCAACTTCACACTGCTGTAGCAACCAAATGGCTAATGACAGCGTGCTCGTTTTTTGACAAGCGTTAGTCTACCGCGTTCAAGCCTATGAAAACATATCGTTTTCAATTGCAGTTTGAAAAAAGTTATCGAAATGGAATTCAAACGCAACAATGTTATTGCTGTGTATTTAGCTGGAAAATCGAGAAAAAAAACCATTGTTAATGAGGTAAGACATTTAGGTGTGACAAAATTATTGTGTAGCGGATGACCGGGTTGCAATGATACTGGTAGCTTTAAAAAAAACATAATGGAGATATCCAAAAACTACAACATCGCCAGAAATGCTTCGAAAGTGAAGACTAGAATTTACAACAAAGCCCGGTTTATCTGGCGAAAATTTTCAATGTGTCTGCTCGTAGCATGAAGCACAACATTTTACAATATTAACTATGATTACAGCCCTGCGAAAATATAAAAATTCCAACATGTAATATCTTCACAAATGTTCACTTAGCAACAGCAAAAAGGTTAAAACACTCGCACGTTGATGTTGGGCTTGAAAATTTGGCTTTCGCCGATAAAAAAAGGTTTAGATTCAAAAATATGTAAACAGACAACAAAACGTGAATGATTATAGTGCAAATCAAAAGGCAATTTAGACCAGTGAATGCTGTGTGAAAGTATTCCCTGGCATCAGTGATCGTTTGGGTCGCAATAACTGCTACAGAATGTTCATCACTCGTTTTCATTAAACAGGGGGAAAAGTTAAATCCACAACCCTACCGTCAAAAGAATTTAAAGCAATGCTACCTTAGGCACCTAAACAATTCAGTAAAAACTGCTGGAAGTTTCAACAAGGCTCGGCACTATCGCATAAAGTGCGTGAAACCCCATTCTTTTCACAAAAAATAAAAAAGTTTCTAGTTTTATTCCTTCACAAAAATGGCTGCCATATTCCTCCATGACCATCCATCCATCCAACCATCTTTTCACAAGAAATAAAAAAGTTTCCAGCTTTATTCCTTCATAAAAATGGCTGCCATATTCCCCCGTGACCAACGTATCACTTAAAAATATGTGACTGCCAATGTCGTATAGATTGCTTTTCGGTAAGAATGAGGCAAAATATCATCAAGCCACATTCGTGCAGCATGTGAATCCTTCTTGGATAGACTCCCTGCTATCATTCCTGCTGAAGGCGACTGAATCGATCGGCAACATACAGAGTGTCGCACGAATTGTGGAACGGTGTAAGAGGAACTGTCAATGGCGACCGTTATTTAAAGATGTTGAAGGAATTGTTCTACCCAGAACTACGCCGAAGACGCATCCATTTCAACAGCATTTCGTTCCAGCATGATGGAGCCACTGCACACATAGCCAGACCAAACAAATTAATATCTAGAATTTCCGCGGGCCCCTAAGGTCGTCTGAGCTAACTGCATGAGACTTTTGTTATGAGGTTATGTCAAGCGAGAGGAGTACAAAACGAAACCAAGGAATTTGACTGAATTGAAGCAGTCCATTAAATCAATAATTGAGGCGATCCGAAATGATTAATTCACGCGTATGCGTGAATGACCATGGAGATTTTTCATTTACGGTCTATCAACTTCAAAAGCAATCAGTTAAATAAAATAAAATGGAATTTTCTATACAATAAAAAACAAAAAATTAAATAAATGAAATACATTGATTAAAAAAAGTTATGTGCATTTGTTATTGTAGCACAATTGGTGCGCCACCCTGTATTTTTTTTCTCACAATTTGAAATGTGCTTACGATGAATAGAAACTTTTAAATAAATAAAATCAAAATTGACCCCTGTAAACATGAATATGAATTGTTATTGCTTGCTTATTTAATAATTTGTATTTATTATGCGATGCTCGACAAAGGAAACTCTTCTTATTTTTAGTAATGCTTCACAATAAACTTTGCTTTTGCCTCGGATATCTGACCCTTTCAACGGAAATTTGGTTGCTCTGCTATATGTCCACCATCATGTTTTTCGCGCAGGAGCCGCTTTGATCCTTGCACATGCATAACATGACTTAGCTTAATAGATCGCTGTAGTCAGATGTGATTGATCTCGCTAATATTGTATACAATTCAAGAATCTCACGATGTCGAAATTCTCCGATAACAATGATTAATTCGTATATTTCAGAAGAACTTTTTTCTCAAAGACTTCCAGAACAGATTCATCTGGTGCTGCCATAATATAGGTTAGTGTGTGCCTTTTGACGAAAATTGTGTCAGTCGTTTTCTGTACTCCTTTTCTCACTATAATATCCATAAATATGTTCAAGAGGTCGAAGGGCAAACTGTCGCCTCATCTCGACTTTGATTTGCACTCAGTAAAATATTTGCTTACCTTTGTCTCTGCCAGGCTCATTCTACAAAGGAATATTCTCTTTGCAAAGACAACAAGATCTGTTACTACTTCAGAACATTTTTGGCCGTATCTGTTTTTCTAATTGTCGCAGTAAAAAATAGTTTAGCAGTTCATTTATCAGATCTAAATCAGGTCGAGCAGAATAAGCCCTAATTTTTCAACAGGCCGAATATGCAATGGGTATAGAGCTGATCGCCCTGCCTAAGGGTATTATGTTATATCTTCACTAAAAACTTCGTTCAGTGCTATTCGACAAAGGCCTTGACGTTAATGTTTATCATATTGAGCTATCTCTGCCCGATTCATACATAGTAAAAAAATAGCATCCAGGGAAGTCAAAAGCATCCGCTGATTGTGGTCTAAAAGTGCTGAAAAAAATAGATAATCCTGGACAAATTTAACATGGGTTTGTCACAGGAGGGATGTTGTTGTTTTTTTACACCTTTTCACTGCCTTTTCACCAGATCCTCTACAGCAATTAAAACTGTTTAGTTCATTTTTGTGACAATTTGCTTCTTTTAATCACAATTAATTTAAGTAACTAATTAATTTAAGTAATTAATTAATAACGATTCACAACACATGTTGGAAAATTTTAAGTTTTTCATTGTAAACACAAAAAAAAAAAAAAAATAAATAAATAAACATTTCGAATATTCTCATAACAACTACCATTTATAACACCTTTATTATAACTAAAAAGACTCTTTCAAAAAGCGAAAAATATCCTCATATGGCGTTTGTGGGAGCTTTGAAAATACAATTCATTGGAATGAATTCCACTTTTTTTTGCTGGGTAGGTACGACGTACGTAGGATACGAGGTAATGCGTTTTTCTCGAGCCACATCCAGGATTTATTACGAGACGATGTGTCAACATTATCAGTTAATTGCAAGCCGCTTAAATAGTTTTACTGACAGACATCGACAGCAGCAGATTAGTTCTTCTGGACTGATATTCCGATGTTTTTTTCACGGTGGCATCGTCTATAAATGATGTGATTTCTTCGCTTCACTTCACTTCTGTTTTCCTCAACTAATGGCTCCATAAATGTGTGGATGTGGAATCTGCGATTTATATAAAAATAATTTTACCTCCTCTAATTCATAACTAATAGATTGCAATGTACGCACATTTGCCACGTTTGAATCGCACTTTTGTAGTAGGTTTTAACTATTTTTACGCTTTCTTCCGTTGTTAAACGTCAATGGTAAATGGCAAATCTTTCACTAAATAAATAACACTTCAGATAGCAGGTATTTAATAGCTGACCGCCTTGCTGGACTGGCGGTTTTGAAACCATTAAATGGATAACTCTGTATTATACAGGTTGGCGCAATAGAACGTGCATATTTAAAAAATAGGTTAAAAAATAAATACAAAAGGTATAGTTAAAATAAATCTAAGACGTTGTAGAGTAATAAATGGAGTTTTTTTTTTTTTTTTTAAATAACATAATCTAACTCCATGAGCCCGCCAACCCAACGATGTAGGCGCCCCCCGCCCGTGCCTTTTCTACCCCGCAAAAAAAGATGATGCAATATGCATGTTCTATTGCGCCACCCTGTACATTATATTGGTTGTTAACATATAAAAAAAGTTGATTGGATCTCTTTCCTGCGACTTTTTCCTGTTCCTGAGATTGAAGAGACCCATGAAAAAGCGGCATTTTGCGACGATTGAGAAGATAAACACCGAATCGCTGAACACGCAAAACACTTGTCTTATTTATGCCTCTCACAACAAAGCTTTAAGGATAAAAAGGTCAACATATCTTCGAGACGAGTGTACCAACATAAAAAAAAAATAATAATCGAAAGTCGAATGTTCGTAGCCCGCGAAATTTGAAAATGTATCTTATTTCTTGAACACACCTCGTACATTCCTAAATATGAAATATGAAAACTTATCTTATTTCTTGAACACACCTCGTACATTCCTAAATTCTTACGTTTCAAATAGCAACACCAAATTCTATATAATTTAGTGCGCTTTAGGCATTATGCACAATTAGTTCTGCAATTGAAAGTCCACGGCCATGTCCTTTGGGGTATCACACATGCATTTAGCAAAAAAAAAAAACGTGTTTCGTCCACAATTGCTTAGCGGAGGACTTTAGAAAGTTACGATTTTATTTAATTTGCTGTGCTTTAATTCAATGCGTTTTTTATAAGAACCTTCCCCCTAAAACTTTTACGCCAACAGAAGGAGACGTTGGATGAAGATATATCTTAATTAGATCACCTGACTGAAATCTCTATACTGATTTCCTTATTATAAGACTTGTACATACTCGTATTTCCATTCCTATGCCTGAGCATATATTAATGATGGTGTTATGCGAAAAAGTTAGCGACTTTGCTAATTTTACGCTGAAGCGTGTATACAAATTCTTGTAAACCAGTAGAAATAACAGTTTTATACGCTGTTGTTTTTCTTCATCTGACATTTATCCTGATGATGGTGGTTGTCAACGACAGATACTACGATTTTGCTGGAACTACCAGGATATCTCTGCGATTTTAACTCAAGTATGACTCTATTAAATTGTTTTATGTTATCTGGAAGGTGTGTTTAAAAAGTGGTTTATACTTAACGTTGTTATTGTGTTTACCCAAAGCTCACAAAGTTTCCACTTTTTTTTTACTGTATAAATAACTTATGCCACTTGTTGTTGTTGACGTTGTAGCTAAGGACGCGTCGCTACAGTTGCTCTGTTGACGTTGTTGTAGGTAAACATTTTTACATTGTTTACCCGTAACGCTGGAGGCAGGCGATTGTATAACATTTACTCATCTAGTTAAGAACGATGAGCCAGATGTCGCACAGGAGGAGTTTATGTATTTTGTTGTTGTTGTCAAATGTTTAGTATGAAAATGTTGATCTCATTATCGTAAGCACCATTTGCAATAGCTCAATAATGTGATGTTAAACGTTTATCAAAAAACCGTCGCTATAACCGAAATTATGAAATTATGACCAAGAATCTGTACCTAAGGAATAAATTCCTTAGAAGTCTGGAGGCCAACTTAAGGTATAATAATTGGTCTGCAATTACAAGGTGCGCCGTTTGGACAATGAATCACAGTGTGCAAAAGTAACAATTTCACAAGTTGAATACATAAAAAGTATCTCTTTACCACTACCAAGAATGTGATAGAAGGAGAACTCTCACATCTGATGAATTTATACAGGGTGGGCCATATGAGTGTTGGCGATTTAATTCTTCAATTTCTCGGTAACGCGCGGCGCGGGGTGGCGGGGGGATATGTTGTTCGCTGCGCCGCTTCCTGGAAATTTAGTCGCCATGGAGCCGTACACGGGAGTGCAGCGTGCATTTTGTGTCGAAGCGTATTACGAAAACAATAAATCAGTGATTACTGCACGACGTTTGTATCGGCATGAACACGGTTTACGCGATTTAAGTGAAGTTCCAAGCGCCAATTTGATACGAAAATGGATCAGAATGTTCGAAACAACCGGCTCAACAGTACCAATTACGGTTCGTGGTCGTCCAGTTTCTGCAAGATCAGCCGACATTGTGGAGCGTGTTCGTGTTTCAGTTCAGCGAAATCCGCAACAGTCAACACGTAAGAGAAGTCAGTCTTTGGACGTCAAAAGAACAACTTTACGACGAATTTTGAAACGTGATTTGCATTTGAAGGCTTATAAGATTCAGATAGTCCAAGAATTAAAACCCGATGATGCCAATAACCGACTTAACTTTGTCAATTTGATGCTAGAGCGGTTCAACAATTTCAACAATGTGATTTTTAGTGATGAGGCCAATTTTCACCTTAATGGCCATGTGCACAAGCAAAATTGTAGGTTCTGGTCCGAGACTAATCCCCGACGCTTGCATGAACGTCCACTTCACAGCCCTAAGCTTGTCGTGTGGGCTGGGATAACGTCAACCGGTATTATTGGACCATACTTTTTTGAGGACGAAAGAGGGCATGCGATGACGGTTAGAGCGAACAATTATTGCAACATGCTAGCAGACTTTTTGGTGCCAGCTTTGCAAGAACTTCAAGGCAATACCTCGAGGATGCGGTTTCAACAGGATGTGCCACATGTCATGTTTTTCCTGGAAAACTCATTTCGAAAAGGGGGGATATTGAATGGCCCCCACGTAGCCCCGATCTCTCTCCATGCGATTATTTTCTATGGGGCTACCTCAAATCGGTAGTCAACGAGAATAATCCGACCAATTTACAGCAGTTGAAGAGGAACATTATTCAGGAAAGTAACAAAATACCGAGAACAGCTTTTCAACGAGTTTTCCAAAATTTGCGACTTCGGTTCCAAGAGTGTGAAGCAGTCGAGGGAAGCCATTTGGACAACATTATTTTTAAGTCTTAAAAATTCCCATGCTTCTACTTTTTAAAAATACAAATATATTTTTTTTATGTTTCGTAGTTTTTTTTTTAATTGAATATTTAAACCGCCAAAACCTTTATGGCCCACTCTGTTCTATTTTTAATATATTTCATATGTTTAACGGTGATTAATTACAAATGTTTGCAAAAACTTTTATTTGGACTTAATAAGGATAGAACATTTCATTCATTTCATTTCATCCTGGCATGGGAAATATATAATAATTTGATTATTATAAAGGGTGTCCCAACAAGATCGCAAGATTTAAATTTGGCGCCATTCGAAGTGTCATTGTTCGGCATTTGAACAATTGTTATTGTTGGCTAGTAGAAGGTACGAGGTTAGTAAACATGGGGCGCTACACGAATGAACAACGCATTCTCATTGTGAAATTGTTTTACCAAAATGGTGAAAGTTTTGCGTCCATTGATCGCAAATTGCGATCAATTTGGGGTCACAATAATGCTCCAAAAGAGTCAACTGTAAAGAGATCAATGGATAAATTTGCCAAAACTGGGTCTGTTAGTGATGTAAAGACAGCAACGCGTCTTCGACCAGGTCGTTCGAGCGAAAACGTCGCAGCTGTAGGTGATGATGTCGCTCAAACTCCATCCACCTCAATTCGACACTGAGCTCAGCAAATTGGTGTCTCCAAATCCACTATGCAGCGAATTTTGACGAAAGATCTACATCTTCCTGCATACAAAGTTCAATTGACTCAGGAACCGAAGCCAGCTGACCATGGACAGCGAAAGGAGTTCGTTAATTGGGTATTGGAGTGACAACATAAAAATGCTGATTTTGCCGATAAAATCATCTTCAGTGACGAGGCCCATTTCCATCTTGATGGCTTCATCAATAGGCAGAATTGTCGCATTTGGGGTGAGGAAAATCCTCGAGGGATTCACAAGAAGCAAATGCATCCTCAACGTGTCACTGTGTGGTGTGGATTTTGGGCTGGAGTAATCATTGGACTTTTTTTACGAAAATGAGGCATGTCAAGCGCAAACAGTCAATAGTGTTCGGTATCGTGAAATGATAACCAGTTTTTTCGTGCCTAGAATTGAAGAAATGAATTTGGAGGGCATGTCGTTTCAACAAGACGGCGCCACATGTCATACAGCCAGAGAAACAATTCAATTGCTGCACCAGTCATTTAAATCTTGCGTTCTTGTTGGAACGCAATTTGCATTTAATTTGCAAGAGAAGTTTGGAGAAAAAAATAGTGTGGGCTCATTGAGAGTGGCACCGTATTGTTATGGTGTGATAAAATTTCGAGGGCAATTATTCCACTTGTATGAAAGGTACCAGAAGACTTAGTCCTAATGGATTCACATTTTTTCTTAAATGATTCATTGAAAGTATTGTCCATCGCTAGCTACTACTTTTTGTCATTTTTCTGGCAAAGCTCGAATTCCGTTACGGTAAAACTGTTCATCTTTTGAGACTATCCACGAATCTAGCCATTCCTTGATGCCGTCATATGAGTGGAACTGCTGGTCAGCCAGGCCGTCAACGACGACCAACGTCCATTGGCTTCAGCTCACAGGGAACTCAAGTTCCTGGCTTTTGAAGCATTCCCAACGCATTGAAATGGCTTGGCGAGTAACTCCTAATACTGAAGCAAGTTCCACCTGCGTTTGACCCGGATCCCCATCAGGCAATGCCGTCAATTCAGTGTCTCCGATGGTTTTTCATCTTCCTTCACGCGAACGGTCGTCAACATCAAAATCACCGTCTTTAAAGTGACGGAACAAATCTCGACACGTTGTTTCACCACAAGCAGCGTCTCCGTAAACGTTTTGAAGCCCTTGCTGTTTTCTTCGGTTGAAAGAATTATTATTTGGCCGAAAGTCATACATACTCGCACAACGAAAAGAATATGACGTTAAAAGAACATCACTATTGTGTCGAGGCGATATGTCTCCCATATCCCTAAGCTGGGCCCATGGCGTTTAGGTTATGGCAGAATAGTTTAGCACTTGCAGCTGGCGCCATCTATTGGTAAACAGCGGGAACTTAGTTGAGCACCTAATATCTGCGAATACTACTTATATTTTTGCCCAATTATTGTATAAGGACGAAGCAGTGAGCATTGGTGCTTTAACGCATAAACAGCAGAACCAAATTTCTAGAAAAGATCATGGAATGACGATATTTCAAGGGATTGCCTTACATATTATCATTTATTAGATAAAAACTCGGACAATTGGCCATCATGGAATGCTTTTAGAGCAAGGATTTCCATTTCTAATCTACAATTTCAAATTTCTAAGTTATGGATTGTATTTTTAGAAAAACAATTTTGCTTTCGCGTAAAAGTTTTCAATAGAATATTCTGCTAAGAAAATAAAAATTTCCATTATGATGTAAATTATTGTAGCAGGTAAACCAAGCGATGCTCACTATTTCCATATTTGCATTCTCACATTAAATTAACTTTATTTCATAGATAAAATAAAACGATTCTCGCTTCAAGGACTAATTTATTTCTCAACCCACTGTGAGCTACAATTTCACCTTTCATCATCGCTATTTGATGCATGGAGTGAGCAAAATATTTTATGGCTGCTGCTTGATGTTGTGTCGGTTGACGTTTCTACTAAGCAATTCTCTGTGTCGTCCTTACCCCGGATCCGTACACTCTGCTGGCATTGTGCATTCTTACCTTGGCAACGCACATTGTTAAGGGCGTTTTCTGTGTTCTGCATCGCTTTTGCTGAATTATTGTGTGTCGTTTGGTTATGTTCCCAGTTTAGAAGCACAAGAGTAACTTTGAAAATTATTCCAATTATGTTTGGATGGGTGATTATGGTTTTACGATAACCTTTGCAAGCAACACTTTAGTTCACATTCCGGAAATTGTGAAGGGGATGCTGGTGATGTTGGTTTTCATTGTTTGCCAAATGAGTTGTTCTATTTCATTTTACTGTAAACATTCATCAAATTATAATTTGCAACTTTTATTATTTGAATATGCTAAATGTTTACAAGTGAACGGATGCGAAAGTGTTTATTCTATGTATTCACTTCATCTAATATAATTTAAAATAAAAATGTTCAGTCAGTCTATGCGTATGTAAAGGCATAGTGGGCGGAACGAAGTTCAAATTAAATTTGATGTGAATTCCGCCTTTGTTTTTCAAGAATAGACTAAGTAAAGTTTGAAAGATAAATAGATGAATACATATCTCAAGGCTTTCTTATAGTACATATCGTTTATATTGAGTGCATAGCGAAATCATTAGTAGTACAGTCATTATTCGCTTGTACACAACATCTGTGTTATTACATAGTAAAATTGTAAATATTCTACTACATATACTTCAAACATAGCACTTTAGAAAGTCACAATTAACTAATTTGTTTGGAATGAATAGTCTGCTATATGGTAAGGAAACTTTACACATCAGTTGTTGCTAGCGTATATTTATCCTATTTCATGTCGAGTACCATGACGACTTGATGCAACTGGATTTACAACATGGGGCTGGTGTCGACACTAATAAATTTCTAGTTTAAAATTTACATGAGAAATGTGCGGTAGGGTAGCTTTGTAATTATATTACTGAAGCTCGTAATATGAAGACTTATGTTCAGGAAAGGAGACTTGGTGTTGGATTTATATGGTGGACTTTTAATACCAAATTTTTAGAATACTTTTCAATATTTCCACAAACAGCACGAACACAATTCAAATTTGTCACCTCGTAAACGAAACAAGTGGTAAAAGGTTACCCTTTCCAAAATTCATGCTTCAAATGAACATAGAAATTTCAATCACATTAACTTAATAACTTACATATACAGGATGGCGCACGAATCGTTCTACAAACACAAAACGTAACAACTTTTTTTTCTGTGTCAATAATCGGCTTAATTTTTTTTTATTTGGTTGATTACTATTTAAATTTATTAAAATGAATGCTTAGGATACTTAAAAGAGGATTTGGATAGGGCAGCGGTACCATGCTTTGGAGTTTTTCATTTCCGTTCAAAGGGTATTTAGGCGAGAGTTTAGCGGTACTCCTCCGAGTAGATGGATCAACATGAGGTGGGTAAGCATATTTGCCGGATTTGGAAGCATCGCACGAAATTCGTACCATCGAGTTCCCTATGTTCGGTTTCACGACACAATCGCAGCTGTATCATCGTAAATTCAGGCAAATCCAAACAGTCCGATCCGAAACTTATCAGCGCGAATTGGAGTTAGTAGACGGCCATTGCAACAGATAATTCATGATGAATTCAATTTGTTGCCGTACAAAGTCCAAATTATAAGCAAGTTAAGTCCTCTAGATTTGCTTATACGCCTCGAATTTTGCCAAACAAATTAATAAAATGGGCGAAGAAGACAATAACTTGTTAAATTGCTTATTTATGTCTAATGGGGACCAATTTAAAAGGCAATGTAAACAAAAAAACAAAAAGAAGTCATATATAGAGCGAATCTAATCCAGAAATACGAATGAACCGCACACAGAATGAGTCACTATGTGGTGCGTTTTTTCATCAAGGTCCATTGTGGAGCCATACTTCTTTGAAGTTATGAAGTTAGAAGTTATTGAAGTTATACAAGGATGTTGAAGGAGTTTTCTTTTACCCAGAATTGTGCCGAGCACGTATCTGTTTTAACAGTATTCGGTTCCAGCAAGATGGAACGACTGTATACGTAGCCCCACCGGTTGTAGCGGAGCTCCAACGAGAATTCTCAAAAAAATTGATATCCAGAAACTCCACTTTCCGCTGGCTCCCCAAGGTCAGTTAACCTGACCGCATCGAATTTTTTTAAGGGGTTAAGTCAAACAAGAGATGTACGAAACGAAACTAAGGAATTTGACTAAATTGAGGCAGTCTATTAAACCTATAATTGAGGCGATCCCGACTTCAACCCTTCAGGGAGCAATGAATAATTTTCTGATCAGATCAATCGCGTATGCGACGCGTAAATAAGCATGGAGGTCATTTACGGTCCATCATTTTCAAAACCAATTAGTTATATAAAAGAAGATTTACATTTTGTATACAATACAGATAAAGGGTGGCACATAAGTAACGTTAAGATCTGTTCAATGTATAATTTTTTTTCTTTCTGCTTTTATTTAACGTTGGCATTTATTAAAATTTAGTTGGGCAATATGTTGACTTTATGTTTTGAAAAAAAAAAAAATATATATATCTTTCAAATGGTGCCCATTGTTTGCTTCTACCTGACCTGCTCTTTCCAAAGCATTTCCCATAACCTTTCTTAGATCAAATCTTTCACTGATTAAATCTTAACGTTACTTATGCGCCACCCTATATAAATAATATACATTGATAAAAAACCAAATTATTTGAATTCCTTGTTGTAGCACAATTGGTACGCTTTCCTGTATCTTTACCTAACGTCCTTCCTAGGTTGATTAAAAAGTGTACAGAATCCCAAAACGGGCGTCGAAAGTTGCTAAGTTCTTACCAACAAATACTCTACATCAGAACAAAATAAAAGACGCAAAATTAAAAATCTCTGCAGTCTTCTGCTTAGAAATTATAGATCGGCCATTGGCTTTTTGTTAAATGGAAATATTATAAAATACAGTAAAAATAAATCCATTATTTTTCCAGTAGATGGCTTTAGTAATCTGTATATCGCTTTGTATAAAAGGGATCGGGTTACACCAGATGGCGTTACCAAGGCAAGATGTCGTACTCAAAGAAATGCTCAAACTGTTTTATGATTGATGAACTTAGTACTGTCAAAAATTGACAACAACAAAGAGAAAATATGCCATATTTTACAGTTTTTCTTCGATAAAGACAAAAATGCAAGCCAAGCGGCTTCAAATGTGAATAATGTTTATGGTCTTGATGCTGTAACAGCCACTCACCAATCAATTTTGATTTAGTCAATTTTGTTGATGTCGAAAATGCACCACACTCTGGAAGGCCAGGTATTGAAAATGTCAATAAAACTAATGAAAGTCATTAAGACCGACCGCCAAGTACGAACTATTTCGATTGCATAGGGGCTAAATATTACATAAGAAACTTATTTGGAACCACTTGAATAAGGCTGGATACAGAAAGAAGTTCACACGAATTGGGCTGAAATAGCATCTGCGACAACGTCAAGATAAAGCGGTTGCATTAAGGCGATGTAAACCGTGACCAAGACAGGATTGAAGGTTGGGAAGGTTTTGCCACAGACGTGGATTTAACAGATACCACAGACGATGATTTTACATGTACCTTATCAGTGTGGGAAAACTTTTCCGCCAGGGGAATACGTGATTAATGTGAAAAACCGACACCGCTGTGGCTTTCAAACCATACCATACCAACTACACTCAAATCGATGTAAAATCCTCTAAATTTGGATACAATTTGCTCTCAAAGCACATTGTTGCCATCCATTTGGTAGTCTTTCGACTCATTTGTCAGAATGTGGATAAAAACATGAAATGCATGAGAAGATAAGATGTATTTTAATCGCTCTTTGCCAATCGGTGTTAGCTGCTGAGTTAGCATTGATGATGGTATTCTTCAAGTCTATTTGGACTTCGGTTTAGTACGTACGGAATTAATTTTTTTTATACACATATTGCCAAAATAATAAGTACTCCCAATACTTTTCCTTTTAAAAGTCCGTAGACGAAAATTTATTTAAATTAAAAGAAAAAACAAATACTAATTTCTTTTGTTATAACATTTGAAATAAAAGAAATACTACAACAATAACAAAAAACAAAAATTAAATTCAGTATTTTCCAAAAAGTATGAAATTAATCAAAAAAACATTAGACAAAATAATAAGTACATTTAGTTAAAATAGGCAAAACAGTAAAAGAATCAAGTTTTTTCCTCTAAATTGGCTGAGCTTCGTTTAAAGCTGGTATATCTACCTCTATTTTCAATTATTTTGTTGACTCTTTTTGGCATGCTGGCAATAGGCTTCCAGCAGGTTTCTACTGGTATTTCATACCAAGTTTTTGAACAAAATTCCATAACTGATCCTTAGTTTTAAGAACCTCCTTTCCAATTCTTTGTTTCAACTCTCCCCAAAGATTTTCGATTGGATTTTAGTCCGAAGATTGACTTGGCCAGTCAAGAAAGGCAACATTATTATCTTGCAGTCAATCCTTTACCAACTTAGAAGTATACTTCGGATCTTTATCCTGCTGGAATGTCCATCTAAGAGGCATAATTTCCACAGCATCGTTCAACGTCGTATTTTCCAAGATATCTTTGTAGTGGAACACCATGACCAGGTGTTGGTAATTCGATGTATAGGACCGACACCATACCACGAGAAACAACTCCAGACCATGATATTGCCGCTGTCTTCTTTGTAAGGCGATCAAGCAAGTCGTCTTCTTTGTAAAGCGAAAATGGAATTCCTTACCTTTATGGCGTCGAACATTCCGGGCGCAGTCGTTTCCAAATACATTAATTTCATCGCTCCACGAAATGCTTTGCCATTTTTTTACACCGTCTCCTCCAAACCAACTGGAATGGATTCTTGCAAATGCCAAACTAACCTTCACATATTTTTGTCTAAGCAAGGGAACTCTTCTGACTATCCGTTCTGGTAAATGTGCTTCTTGTAGTCTACGACAAACCGTTCGCGATGAAATTACATTTCCAATTTCTGCTGAAATCGTTCTCAAAGACACAAACGGGGGGTCTTTTTTCTCAAGTGTTACAATACGGATATCTGTTGTTTTTGAAGTTTTTTTTGGGTCTTCCACGATTTTCGACGGGCTTTTTAGGCTTTAAAGCATTTTGTACAAAAAGTTTCTGCTATAGAACGAAGACTTTGGCCACTTTCTCTTAGTCTTGAAACAACTTTCCTCTCCTCCGAAAAACAATGACTTTTTCGACCCATGGCTGAATTTTTTTAACAAAATATTTTGTTATAAATATAGATAAACAACAGTAAAATAACTAGCCTTTCCAAAAAGACTACAGCAGACTGCGAAAATATTAAAGAATTGAGTAGTGTTTATTATTTTGACCAAGTACTGAAATTACACCTGAACAAAATTAACTCACAATGAAAACAACGGGTTGGCCCCAGTTTTGTTTTTTACTTTTAAAGGCATTACCATCTTCAAGTTATTTAAATAAAAAAGAATTGCCAGGTTTACTTTCCGTTAAAGTAACTAAAATTAAACATAAAGCAAAAATAAGCAGGTGTACTTATTTTTTCGACCATATGTGTATATGATACTTAGAAATTGGAAATTCCCTTAGTGAGGCCAAAATATCTTAGAACGTTATTGTTAATTGCGAAGGATTTTCGGCAAAAATTTGATTTTCACTCAAAATTTTAGCACAAATTTGTATCCCATTAGCGATTTCAAAGTCCTCTGTAAACAATTACGGACATGATCTTCTATCTAGAGAGAAATAGATTGATTCTCTTAACATTTATATTTCTATGGTTTTGCTGTGTGCTTGGAGGGATTGGCGAAGAATTATCTATCTATTATCTATCTATGTTATCGAGCTGCATACCTCCGGTCAAGCGCTTAATTTGGGCCATGTACTGTCGACAACTAGACCGTCTGAAGGAAGCAATCGCCCAGAATCGCTCAGATTTTGTCAATAGGAGAGGAATTGTGTTTCATCCAGACAACGCCAAGGCAAGCTATTTCGGCAGCTCGGTTGGGTGGTTTTTCCACGCAAACCTTATTGTCCGGACCTGACACCAAGTGTCTACCATCTGTTCCTGCCTACGACCAATTATTTTGTTCGAAAAAAAATTCACCTCAGCAAAAATCTCTGAAAATCGACAGTCCTAGATTTTTGTAAAAAAAAGGACTAAAGTTTATATGAGAGAAGCATAACCGAATTACCTTCAAAATGGCAAGAAGTTGTGGAACAAAGCGTTGCACATTCGACTTAAATCGGATGATTTCAATTATGCTAAATGAAACGTTCAATATCATGCAAAAACAATGGATATCTTTTTATCACGCCTTGTGAAAATCATACTCAAAGGAAAAAATAAGTCGAAAGTTGATGAGAAATTTAAAATATTTTGTCCAAGAAGACTATTACATTTGAAATTTTCTAGAATGAACACACATTATTTTTTCATTCGCACATAGAATGAGGAATGCATCCTCATTTCGTACAGCTATTAATGATAATAATTTCGTACAGCTATTATTCATTGAGAACTCAAGTTCAAAGGTAGAAAACTATTGAGAAAACCTCATATATGTGTCCACAAATTGCTGCTGTAAGAGGAATTTTGTGAATAACACTTTAATGACTTTAAACCTGTGGATTTGTTGTTAGCTTAACTAAACAATTACTTTCTCACAGTGAAATTTCTTTGCCCCATTCGAAGCGAAATTGCTGTAAAGATTTATTGAAAAACAGTCTGCACATGACAGCTAAATCCTTTCAATAAACGCAAAAAGGGGGAAAACACAACACAACACAGCACAACAAATCGAGCGGAATGGAGAGGTCTTTGAAAAAATAACTCAAACTGTCAATCACATATCGCACTGTTCTATTGATAGTAAAAATTCTATTTAGTAGTTCGGTTTTTCTCTATTCAGTTTTACTCCCATTTACAACTGTTGTGTTCTGTTATGAATTTATGATTTCTGGTATGTGAATTGACCGGTACTCTATTATTCTCTGCGGGTAGATCGACTGTGCGGTTTTTTTCTTTTCTTCGGTGTAACTAATTGTTTGGTCGAACGAAGATTGGTGTTTGCCACACAGAAGCCCGCAATTTTAATTGTGGTTTTGTTTAAAGAAAAAAAACCATGACGACAAGTTGTGTAAAAGATTTCAATTAATAAACCCAAAAATGTTGCGGATATTGACTTTTTCACCAAGTCGCAAAGATAAGAAATTGTTAAATATTAGATAAATTTTACTTCAATATAT
>JAHXMU010000553.1:982283-1032573 GCA_019455685.1 Philornis downsi
AATGTTAATATACGATGCAAATTTGAGTGTTTTATTCGATTTGAAAAAAACTACGGTTAAAAAATCACTTTTTATTTCCGTTAATAATTTCGTAAATTATCGCAATTTAATGATTTTTTATAAGGCCGTCAAAAGTGGAGTGCCTGTTTCACTATATGGGTTGTTTCAGTTTTCACGCTCAACAAGAAATATACAAATCATTGTACCTACAATAAACAATTCAGCATTTGAAAGGTTGAGAGGGCTGCTTGATATTGGAACCATTTGTTGAATGATTGGAGAGTATTCTCGTATTCAAGCAGTGTTTTTCGTTCAAGAATTTTTGCGCATTTTTCTTCAGTGGAAATTTAACAACTGCATGACTTCGTATACCATTGTTATTAATAAGGTTCGGTATGGCTTTCATTTCATTTTGTTTAATATTATTTATTCTTTTTGCAATTACGGCTGGGGAGCCAACGTTGATGATACTAATATAGGTATACTTCAGGAACTTATTGCTCTGTAATAAGCATTTTTGGCCTTAAAGGCTTAGTATTACTGTTTTTTTTTTTTGGATAAATAAATAAATAAAATAATAGTAATCGTCAAGTTCGACCATCATATTTCTGGTGTTTCAATTGCCCAAGAACTAAAAAATTGCACAAAAGAATGTTGAAAATCATTTGAATAAGTCCGGATACAAAAAATAAGCTGAATGTAAAGGATCAAAACGAGTTAACGCAAAAATTCTCATGTGCCGAATTACCATCCGCACACTGCTGCCGAATCACAACGAGATCGTCCCATTTCTGAAACGGATGGTGGCTGGTATTGAAAAGTGGTTCACTTAAGGCAACGTCTAGTGAAAACAGTCGTGACTGAACAGTCACGGTGAGCCGGCGCAAAATGGGGAGCCAAGCCAGTATTAATGGTCGGCAAGGTTTTGCTGTGTTTTTACCGTGATTGACTTTAGCTATTAGATGAGGGAGGAATTGTGTTCCATCAGGGCAACGCTAGAAGCCAGGCAGGGTTGGCAGGTATCGACTTTATACTGTGGCACTTGCTTCAAATGATAATCAGCTATTCCCGTCTATGACGAATGATTTTACGACCGAAGTTTTTCTTTTGTCCAATATGGACGATGGTTTCTATAAGAGGGACATAATGGAATTACATCTAAAATGGCAACGAATTATCTAACAAAACGGCACATATTTCACCTAAATTGGACCATTACAAAACCCTAAAAATATCATGTAAAAATAATGGATTCCTTTTTACTACGCCTTAATAAAATATTATAAAATTAATGGGAAAGAACCTATTTCGTTTTGTCCTTTTAGGGGCAAGTTTCTTTTTGAAAAAAGCAGTCCTCTTATATTTATTTTATCGCCTATCCCTGTCTTTCCAGCGAACATATTAAACTTTTTAGGTTGTTTATGATTCTTTCTTATATCTATAATTTACTGCCGTATATTCCATAAATTAACAATTGAAAGGAGAAATTGTTAAAAATGATTAGAAAAATATCAAATTTTCCATAGTTGTTTATTTCTAATTTTTTTCGTTCTGGACCGATTTCCCGCAATTTCAGGCTAGAGAACTGGAGTAATCCAGAATTTTGTGAACCGGGACCCCTGCCTGAATAAATATTTGCTTAAAACGATAATTGCCATGCATATATTTTGAGCCAATTTCAAAAGACAACTTGGTTTAGCAGTTGTAAATTGATTTTGCAATAATCATTTCATATACGAGTACGTATTAAATAAACCTTTTATTCATTCATTAATTACCCCAGATGGGCGGGCATGATATCGAGGTTCCTAGGAAATCACATTACATGTTTGACCATTTGTCGGCCCATCTGCGTACCCACATATTAATACATAGTTTTGCATGTGTCTGAGAGAAATGAACTAGTGTGCGTTAATACCTAGTATGTATGTGTTATGTACATATGTACGTACAACATTTTGCCATTTTGGCTCATGAGAGAAGAAATAAAGAGTGCTCATAATAAATTAATGTTTTTCAATTATAGCCATAATTGCAGACAAATTAAAATTCACTTAGCCTAAAAGCCACTCGACGACAAAAATGCCAGAAAAACTACCATCAGCAACGAAACCAGCCAAAGCTGGCGGCGTTCTAGTCTCTGCTGCACTTTCCACCCTCAATTTCGCATATGAACTTTTATAAATATGTGCAAGTATGTGGGTGTGTGTGTGTGTGCAGACTGGCGAAGAATGTATAAGTATTGGTATTGGTGTGCATTCAGTTCATAAGCACCATTGAAAAGTTGTTGCAACGTGTGCTCTTGTTATCTTTTTCATAATTAATGTCATGGAATGTGTTGTCGTCACAGAAGGTGTACGCCATGACATCGTTGTCATTTTTTTCCTTTCAGCTCCTGTTTGACATGACTACGATAAAAATTTCTCCAGTATTCGGCACTTGACACACGATTGTGCTCTGGATGCTCCACAAATAGAGATGGGCATTTGTCGTACCACAGGTTGGGGCAAGCTGTGTTGAAAGCACTTCCTCCAAGTTGTAGTCTCTCGACAGGCCATCAAACCATAAATTATATGTACTAATTAAGCTTATCATTATGTTAAAATAAATGATGTGATTAATGAAAAAGAAACTTGATATTAATACATTTAGGAAGAGTTTCTTACATTGTCTGAATCCTAGCATTGTTTGGGAAAAACCCCATAAATGACATCAATTTTAATGTTATGCCAATATCTGGCACAAATGCAATTGCTAAGCTTTATGCTTAATAGGTTATTGAGTGATAGGACACGTTATACGAAAGCGGTACCAAAACTAGCCGACCTGACGTCTAGATGGTGCCAGTAGTTTTAAAAAAGTTATTTTGGTGAAAAGTAGCAACCTTGTAAAAGATACGAGATTTTAAGTTTAAGTTATTTGAGCCATCAAAAGTAAACGATCTCAGTGAATTTGTAAACATGGAAAAATTGATCTCCGCTACGTCATTCGATATTTCAATTTGGAAGGTCTCTGCCCAACCAATATTAAAGTCGAGCTAGATTCTACTCTGGGGCAGTCTGTTCCTTCGTTTACGACTGTAAAATATTGGGTAGCTGAGTTTAGACGAGGTCGTACGAGCTGCCAAGACGAACATCTTAGTGGTCGACCAATTGAGGTACCCACGCCAATCACGCTTAAGAAAATCCACAAAATGGTATGGAATGATCATCGACTGAAGGTGCGTGAGCTAACCGATATGATAGGCATTTCAAAAAGTGATATACATCGGATATTCACCGAAGATTTGAAGATGAGAAAGCTATGGACAAGATGGGTGCCGCGCCTGCTTTTAATAGAGCCAAAACAGTGTCGTGAAGATGTTTCAGTAGAGTATTTAGCGATGTTTCACCGCAATAAAGCCGAATTTTTACGTCGAATGATAACCATAAATGAGACATGGGTTCATGGGTTCACACCTAAAACAAAAGAACAGTCAACGCAGTGGATTTAAATGGAAGAATCCTGCCTAAAGAAGGCGAAAACGGTTTTATCTGCAGGCAAGGTCATGGCGTCTGTATTTTTAGATGTGCGTGGGATTATTTTTATTGATTATCTTCGGAAAGTAAAAAAGCCATTAACAGCGAATATTATGCTAATTCGTTGCAGCATTTAGGTGATGAAATTATGGAAACAAATGCTGGATTTGGCGAAAAAGAAATTGTCGTTTCATCAAGACAATGCTCCACTTGACACATCCACTATTGCGATGGCCAAAATGAATTAATTAAAAATTAATAATTTATATGCTATATCGTGCACCTTTTCGGCCAGATTTAGCTCCCACGGACTATTTTCTTTCTCTCCAAATTTGAAAAAAGTTGTACTGTGAAAGATATGTCTGAAATGAAGAGGAATTTGCCAGTTATCACTACTGTATAAACAGGGCATAGAAGCCATTGAGTATCGCTGGAAAAAATTTATCGAGCCAAAAGGAGATTATGTTGAAATATACAGAAAACTTTCCTCAACTTTTTTGCGTCTCCTTTGCTAGTGCAACTGGTTTTGAGACCGCCCTCGTAGGTATAAAAAATCCATCTTCTTGTGCCATAACGCTGAATTTACGTCTAACGTCCGGTACATTTCGTATTTATTACATTTTGTAATTTTTTTCAAAGCATCAACTTCTTCTTTCTTTTGAACATCAAAATCTTTACTTTACGCCCTTTTCGAAAATATTTTTGAACTGTTTAAAATCAATACAAATGCATTCTTTTGAGGAATTCGTTCAATTAAGAAATATACTTCGTGTCTCTTGAGTTTAGTGCAGCAAATTCAATTAATCTCACAAAACTGGGTAGAAATCCGAAATTAAAGTAAGCGTCGTATACAAAAAAATAAAAAAATCCAATAAAAGTAGTGCGATTATTCTTTTTTCAATTCGGCACATAAAATCATAATTGATTTAAAACGAAGTTCGACTATTGATTGCGCAAATAACTGTTTTTTTCTTAATAAAAGATGGAATGTCATCAGTTGTCACCATTAGTTCAGAATACGCTGGTTTCATTTCATTCAGGTGACTTAAGGTCCAAATTTTTTTCTTGTCCGATCTATCACAGCAAGGTCTTCTTTTCTACGAAATGTTCAGCCTCTAGAATTGTATTCGTTTTGTGCGGATCCGTTTTTTGTGTCTCTTTTAGCGCAGCAAATTCATTCAATCAGTCGGATTATGTAACGGGTGGCGCAATAGAACGTGCATATTTCATCACCTTTTTTTGCGTGGTAGAAAAGGCGCGGGCGGGGAGCGCCTACATCGTTGGGTTGGCGGGCTCATGGAGTTTTAGTCGCTATGAATCACTTCGACGGGAAGCGTCGCGCATTTTGCGTGCGCGCATTTTACGAGAACTCTCGTTCATATATTGCTACTAGGCGACTATATTGTGCTGAGTATGGACTACGGCGAATTAGTGAAGCTCCGAGTGCTAATTTAATTAAAATATGGGTAAAGCGTTTTAAAGAGACCGGTTCAACATTCAAATGGTCGCCCAAGAACAGGACCAAAGACAATGTTGAGAGAGTTATGGAGTCAGTACGAGGAAATCCACAAATGTCGACTCGCAAGAGATCGTCTGTCTTACAATTATCGCGACGAAGTTTGCAACGAATTTTAACATTGGATCTTAAACTGCATCCATATAAGCTGCAATTAACACAAGAATTGAAAGAGTCTGACTTCATAGCAAGCCTCGCATCTGCTAATGAAATGCTTAATAGATTTTCCAATTTTGATAATATCCTTTTCTCTAACGAGGCTCATTTCCTTATGAATGGGTTCGTAAACCGTCAAAATTGTCGTTACTGGAACAGTGAAAAACCCAAAATCAAACACCAGAAACCATTGCATAGTCCTAAAGTGACAGTATGGGCAGCAATCTCTGGCAGAGGAATAATTGGTCCTTTTTTCTTCGAAAATGCGCGGGGCCAAAACGTCACGGTTAATACGGAACGCTATATTGAGATGTTGGACGGATTTTTGGCTCCAGAAATTGAAAGTTCAAGAATAGTGAATTCCAGAACTTGGAATTCCATCTTTCCATCTTTCGATATGACCTCCAAAGTGCGCCGTAATTCGCATTAAACCTTTTTAGCAGACTCATAGCGCCATTAACGCAGCTATGCTTAGAGTTTAAGGAGCACATAGCGCTAAATTGGGTGTATATGATGGTTATGAATCGACATTTACTGCATTTTTGTCGAAAAAATCACAAAGAGCCAATGAAATGTGAGAGTTTTTCTGGTAATAAACGATATCTGATGCTCCTTAAGACTAACTTGTAAGGTGTTATAAAAATAAATCCCTCATATGTCATGCAACATTGAAGACTTTAGAATGACCACAAAAACTGCTCATATTTGCAGACGCTTGGTTTGCGTTTTCGCCTTTATCGTTGAAAAACTGTAAAATTCGGCGTATTTTGCCATTGCCGGTTTCCGCCAAAGCTGTCTGAGCAGTTAGTCCATTTAATAATTTGACTTGCAATAATAAAAAATGAGAATATCCCCTACCAGTACCAAAATTAGTACCAAAATATCGCATCTCTTATTTAAATTTCGTCATATTACCCTATTTTGTTTCCGACACAATCACCTAATGTTTAATAATGCTTCATTAACCTCGGCAAAGGAACGGGAAGACTCCAAACAGGGAGGTTTGAAACTTTTGCACATTCCTGGCTATTTGGTTGTTGATGGGAAAATTATTTGAAGCCAACAACCAATAATGGCAATAACTGCAGTTGCCACCACACCTGACGTTTGATAGACAAAGTTTAGAGTAGGAAAACAATGTCGAAACTTATAACGGTTACGGTTTCGATAACGTTGGTGTGGTTACGATATTTAGGTCATCGATTTCGGTTTAAACATTCTTAAAATAATGATTTCGTTTGAGTTTCCGGTAATCAATGTCGGTATAGCATTGCCGTAGGTTTAATGCAGCTGAAAGCAACTCTGAAAAATACAAATGGCAGATCTAATGAAAATTTCTATGGATGGACTCGAATTTACTTTGAACTCGATTGAAAAATCGACGTCTATATTTACGTCAAAGTATCCTATCGTGCACATGTAAACGGAATGTTAACAAAAGTTTGCAAATACGAGGTGTGTTCAAAAAATAAGACAAATTTTCAAATTTCGCTGTCTACGTACATTCGACTTTCGATTATTATTCTTTTTTATGTTGGTACACTCGCCTCGAAGATATGTTTACGGTTTTATCCATATAGCATATTTAGTTTGTTTGTGAGAGCCATAAATAAGACAAGTGTTTTGCGTGTTCGGCGATTTTCTGCTATCGAAAAAAATGGATCAAAGAAGTTGCATCAAATTTTGTGTAAAAATGGAACTAAGTGCTCGAAAACACTCGAAATGTTGACAGTGGCATACGGTGGGAGTACCCTGAGTCAAAAAGGTGTTTACCAGTGGTACAAGCTTTTCACAGAAAGTCGAGAAGATGTGAATGACGACGCTCACTCTGGACGCCCCAGCACATCAACAACCAATGAAAATGTTGAGAAAGTGAAGAAAATTGTTATGAAGAATCGTCGAATCACAATTAGAGAAATTGCTGAGAATATCGGCAATTTCGGTTGGCTCATGCTATGCAATCTTTGCGGAAATTTTGGCCATGAAGCGTGTGGCAGCGAAGTTCGTTCCAAAATCGCTGAATTTTGACCAAAAACAACGTCCTGATGCTCATCGCTCAGGAATTGTTGAATGAATCCAGATTTGCTTAAAAGTGTCATAACTGGTGACGAGTCATGGGTATATGGTTATGACATCGAAAGCAAATCCCAATCGTCCCAAGACCAAAAAACACGACAAGTTTAATCAAATGTCAAAATGTTGCTCACTGTTTTCTTCGATTACCATGGCGTAGTGCATCAGGAGTTCTTGGCACAAGGTCGTAGGGTAAATAAGTAGTATTACCTTAAAGGTATGCGCCGTTTGCGTGAAACAATACTAAAAAATCGCCCGGAATTGTGGGGAAAAAATTCATGGCTTTTGCATCATGATAATGCACCTGCTCACTCATCTTTACTTGTGAGAGATAATTTGGCCAAAAAACAACACCGTTATCATGCCTCAGCCACCGTATGCACCAGATTTGGCCCCCTGCGACTTTTTCCTGTTCCTAAGATTGAAGAGACCCATGAAAGGACGGCGTTTTGCAACAATTGAGGCGGTGAAAACTGAATCACCGAACAGGCAAAACACTTGCCTTATTTATGCCTCTCACGAATAAACTAAACATGCTACGTGGATAAAACCATCAACATATCTTCGAGACGAGTCCACCAACATAAAAAAAAAAAATAGTGATCTAAAGTCGAATGTACGAATACGTAGTCCGCGAAATTTGAAAGTTCGCCTTATGTTTTGAACACATTTCGTATATTTCGTTTGAACTGTTGACCATCCAACCGAATTACATTCAGTAAACGAACCTACAGTTTTGATTTGAATTTAACAAAATTTTGCGCATGTACTTTGTTTTAACCACCTGGAGTCACCCACCCAAATTGGCCTATATTATGATATAGTTTCTATACGCAAATGGAACGTTCAGAGTTAAATTTATTGATTCTTAGACCGCCAGTTTCACTGGCATTTAATTATACCTTCTGTCCCAATTTCAATACTTTAGGTATAATTTTAAGATTATACAGGGTGGGCCAAATAAGACCTACTAATGTTAAGCACAAATAACTTTTTTTATTTTTCTGACATATTTATTTTTCTCTTTTTGTAGGTTATAATTGAATTGTTGGAAATTTATTATGAAACCCTACAGTACAACACAACGTGTTAAAATTATCGAATTTTTCTATTCTTGTCAACGATCAATTGTTTTAACGCAGCGTAAATATCGGCAACATTTTAATTCCAGATCAGCTCCCACAGTCTTCATGATTAGGAGTTTGGTCGGTCGTTTTGAGGAACTGGGTTCAGTGGCCGACCGTCCTGGACGAGGTGCCCATCGAAGTATTCGCACTGAAGACAACGTGGAAACTGTGCGGCAGAGTGTTGCAGATGCTCCATCTGTCTCAACTCGCCGTCGTTCCAGCCAATTGGACATTTCCAGAACGACATTGCGTAGAATTTTAAAGTTGGATCTTAAGATGTACCCATATAAAATTCAAATTGTGCAAGCACCGACACCGCAAGACCACCAGGTCTTATTTGCAGACCACTACTTAGGTCTACTTTGGCTCACCCTGTATATATTTGAATTTTATCTTTTAATTTGTATTAAAATTAATCTTTTTTTTGTGCATTAAAATGTACTATTTTACCGAGATCATTGTAAATGAACTCAAATTTTTCCCCATGAAGTGATAACTTAACTCCATTGAGTAAGAATACGTGTACTAAATTTAACTTAATTCTAAATTACCGGAAGTTCCGAAATGAGAACAAATCACTTATAAAACAGATCTCAACTGGTAAGCACAATGCGTTCCCTGAATAAACCTCCTTTGAATTGGCACTAATTCTAATTCTCATTTTTTATTTATCGCCATTTGTAACTTCTTCACGATCAATTCGATTGCATATAATTTCACACTAGCCTTTTGCAGATCGTCATAAAACAGATCGGATTACAGTAATTGTGTATATAAAAAAATCGATTTTAAGTAAAATGGGCCGAGCTTAATCCTTGAGTGTCGAGGAAAGGTCCAAAATTAAAACCTACAAGGAGTGTGGATTTTCTATTCATCAAATAGCCAGAAAAACTAATAGAAGTCGCAAAGTTACACCGGCGTATTAATGTGAAACCGAAGGCTATTGAAATAATATGAAAGGTCGAACAGCAAGTGCTATTACAGCCGCTGACAAGAGGGCTATTATGAGATATGCCTCAATTTCACACGACTCTGCTGCCAATATCAAGGAAAAAGCTGGCGCAAGTGCAAGTGCATCGACGGTAAAAGGAGTTACTTTCAAAGTAGCAAAGAGACTTAAAAAGAAACCACCGCTAGACAATCTCCGTAAGGAACGCCCCTTAATTTTTGACGTACGACTAATTTAATTTTAATTTTTCCGATGTTAATTTAGAGGGTTCTTATGGATATAATTACTACTTCCGCGATCTTCTCTCGAAAAGAGGAACACCTACTCAATCGATTACACAGCCGGGAAGGTGGAGTTATGGCGTGGGATGCGATCTCTTATTATGGCACAATGGAGCTCCAGTTTCTCTCTGCAAAAATGAATGCGTCTTCATACAAAAGCAGTGCTGGAAAAAGCTTTTCCTGAAGCTAAAAATGTTTTCGGAGATTTGGAAGGGAAATTCCAGCATGACAACGCTCCAATCCACACAGCAAAAGTCATCAAATCATGGATTGAAAGCCAAAATGTTGAGATTATGGCTTACTCTCTACAATTAAACATTATTGAAAACGTCTGGGAATGGCTAGTATGCAGGGTATACGAATCAGACAAGCAATGTTCAAGCAAAAGTGAACTCATTAATGGAATTAAACAGGCCTGGTCGTGTATTTCGCTGGACCTAATCAAAAACCTGTATGATTCTTTATCAAACAGAATATACGAATGTATTCTCAACCAGGACGGAAGCACCCACTACTAAATTTTACTTAAAATACTTATTTCTAAATTAGATGTAAGCAAACAATATAACCTTTAATTTAGAATTAATGTTTTCGTGTATAATCTAATTTTTGTAAGTTTGGTTCAATCGAACCAAAAACTGAAATTGAATTTCTGACTTTTTTTTGTGTGTTTAATGTTTTACTACTTAATTCATTAATGAAATGAAAGAAAATTTATGTTATAGGATTACAACAAATACGTGAAATATGATTTGTAAAAGCATAACCAGTTCGCTATAATTATTATTTTGGAAAAATCGAGCTTAGAAAAATATTTAAACGGGGTGCTATTCAAGTGAGCGGCACTGCATGTAACGCTCAGAAGGAAGCATAAACTACAAAGTATATTTCGTATATTTCGTGTTTTATCACTTTTAAAATTAGTTAAACGATGTCCATCTGTCTGGCTGTTGAACACGATAAAGACCGAAAATCTTTATAAAATTTCTTAGAACTTGTCGCAGCCCAATGTTTTACTAAATTGCCGGAGATTTTACCCGAAGATTTCAAATGGTCCATATTAATCCACCCCTTGTGGTACTTCTTCTCCCTCAAAAGTTGATCGGTTTTCCAAAATTGAATATTTTCCCTGTAACTTCAAATTAACCGAGGTAACCTGAATTTTTATTCAATGTATTACTTTGTAATGCCTACTAAAATTTGAAAAGATGGATCGATTAATTACGCTCCTTGTGATACTTCCTATACAACTGGATGACTTAGCCTACATATTCTTAACTTCATGTCTGTTGAGAGAATTTTATCGGGCGCCAAATTTTCACGGGATTTTGGATTTTGCTCTATTTTATACTCGAGTATTAAAATTCCTATCCGAATTTAAGTAAGTCATACAATTACAGTAGAAAAAATACATTATGAAACACAAATTTTTAAAATGTAGTTTAATAACATTTTTGGTATGAAAACCAAGCGCCAATTGTTTGAAGAATTGGACATATTTATGTATTACCGGATCTTTTTATGATTTTTGTTTAAAGCGAAAAATATAAAAGCTGTGATTTGTCAATTAAAAAACTATCTACTTTCTCAAGAAAATGCGCTTAGACCCTTTTGGAGGGTTTTCTATCTTTTGACATTACCTTAATTGACATATTGAAACTTATCAATAAGTACGGTAAACACAATGTCTTTCAACCATTTGTATGGAATTCACTCAAAACTTGCACATATAATGCGTTTCATAAAGTTAATTTCGAAAATGAAAATGGACTACATTGTCTTGGCACTTCAGGTACCTCTCACAGAAACAATTAATTTAATACGACTACCGGTTTATCCATTTTTCGGTTTCAAACGAAAAGTTAATTAAAATACATATAAAGCTATGATTTCGATGAAACTTTTATTTCATTATAACACTTGGACCTCGCCATTGTGTACGAAATACAATGTCATTTAAATAACCGTCTCTGGATTGGTTGCATCAGTGGATCCTTTTAGACTTTTCCGCACATATCGGCCGGTATCTCGGCGATAACTGGACGAATGTTTTTTTTTTTCAAATGCTCCAACGTACTGGTTTATAGTATTTTTCAATAACCACGCCCACAATTGGAGCAGATCCCTGAACAAATTGTCTGCATTTTCAGCTCTACATTGTTGAGAATTTTCTGAAAAATTACCATCTTTCAGGATGGGGTTTCACTTCTTGAATGGCCAAGTTTTCTCTTACTGAGCCGATTTTCCCCAGTCTTGATCGTTGCTTTGGCGGGCTCATGGAGTTTTAGTCGTTATGAATCACTTCGACCGGAAGCATCGCGCATTTTGCTATATTGTGCTGAATATGAACTACGGCAAATTTGTGAAGCTCCGAGTGCTAATTTAATTAAAATATGAGTAAAGCGTTTTGAAGAGACCGGTTCAACATTTAAACCACAAGCAAATGGTCGCCCAAGAACATCTAGGACCGAAGACAATGTTGGGAGAGTTATGGAGTCAGTACGAGGAAATCCACAAATGTCGACTCGCAAGAGATCGTCTGTCTTACAATTATCGCGACGAAGTTTGCAACGAATTTTAACATTAGATCTTAAACTGCATCCATATAAGCTGCAATTAACACAAGAATTGAAAGAGTCTGACTTCATAGCAAGGCTCGCATCTGCTAATGAAATGCTTAATCGATTTTCCAACTTTGACAATATCCTTTTCTCTGACGAGGCTCATTTCCTTAAGAATGGGTTCGAAAACCGTCAAAATTGTCGTTACTGGAACAGTGAAAATATCAAAATCAAACAACAGAAAGCATAGCATAGTTCTAAAGTGACAGTATGGGCAGCAATCTGTGGCAGAGGAATAATTGGTCCTTTTTTCTTCGAAAATGCGCGGGGCCAAAACGCCACGGTTTTGGAACCGCGGAACGCTATGTTGAGATGTTGGACAGATTTTTGGCTCCAGAAATTGAAAGTTCAAGAATAGTGAATTCCAGAACTTGGTTCCACGTAGTCCAGACTTGACGCCTCTTGACTTTTTTGTTGTGGGGATAACTCAAACACAAAGTCTACAGTTATAGTCCAAGAAACATCGTTCAGCTCAAGGAGAATATCCGTGGTGAAATGGCAGCCATTACACCAGTATTACTGAAGAAAGTTTTCAATAATTTTTGTTTGCGGTTAGAGGAGTGCCGTCGCAGAGAGGGTCACCATTTAGATGATGTTATTTTTAAAAAATAAACTTCATTTATTACTCTACAATGCCTTAGATTTATTTTAACCATACCTTTTGTATTTATTTTTTAATCTATTTTTTAAATATGCTAGTTCTATTGCGCCACCCTGTATTAAACAAAACCGATAGTAAAATAGACATTTGTTTGCCCCACATTCGTGCATTGAGCTTGCATACAAATCTAAGTAAGCTGCAGCTAAATTAAAACAAATAACATCTATATGCCATCGGAGAAAATACAACTTATTTCATAATTCTATTCTTTCTCTATTTCCTATTTCGATTCGGTTTCGATTACGCTTACAAAACGCAATTGGTTGCTTTGAACTGCCGATACGTTTACGAGTACGATTTAGTCTCTTAAGGCTTAAGGTACCAACCACTTTGCTGCGTTGATGATGACCAATTTGTAATTACTGCAAAACATCCATTAATTTTTAATATTTTGCCTGTCATGTATCCAGATTTCGAGGATAATGTGTGGGTTTGGACCTTACGCTAGTCATACTTCTACGTGAAAATTGTGCGCACTCTCTTCTTCCCCCTACAATGTACAAACAGCGTTAAATTAAACGTAGATAATGATTGCAGCGCCATTAGTGAGTTATGCTGTGAATACGGTGAAATATTTGAGTATATTTCGAAATATTTTGTGTTCTTGCTTTGAGACAAAACGCAACAAGCGCTACCATTTTTCATGGAAGGAGGGAAGAATGATACACTTTCCTATAATTTACATGCGTGGTAGATTCCAATCATCGACAAAATTCATTTGGTTTTGAAATGAATTATTTAAACGTTTCGTTCAGCAATGGCCGTATGACGCTTATTACGACATACAATATGGCTACAGAATGATGAAATTAATTTAACTTGGTTATGCATCATCCATGATTTTTATATGAAGACAATGGCTTGTTTGCTGTACTTTGTAAAATTAATGAAATAACAAAATTTGGGCTAGAGAAAGGATATTTTCAAATTCCAAAAAATTGAACTGGCAATTTGAAAATACGGACACAGAATTAGGTTTGTCGATGACACAAGTAAATCCTATAACGTAAATACAACAAGTTTCCAGCGTAAAAACAATGCCTTTTCAAAGCGGTAAAACCTGGTTTAACCTACTTCGTGTCATAACTAAAACATTTGAACTTATTGTTTGTATAAACTTGTGGCATGTACAAATAATAAAACCAAGTTGATAATTTCAATTTCCAAATACAGAGTGGCGCAATAGAACGTGCATATTTAAAAAACAGATTAAAAAATAAATACAAAAGGTATGGTTAAAATAAATCTAAGGCATTGTAGAGTAATAAATGGAGTTGCCTCTCTACGACGGCACTCCTCTAACCGCAAACGAAAATTATTGAAAACTTTCTTCAGTAATACTGCTGTAATGGCTGCCATTTCACCACGGATATTCTCCTTGAGCTGAACGATGTTTCTTGGATTATTATTACTGTAGTCTTTGTGTTTGAGGTATCCCCACAAAAAAAAGTCAAGAGGCGTCAAGTCTGGACTACGTGGGGATCATGGGATATCACCTCTTTTCGAAATCAGTCTGCCAGGGAACATCTGCTTCACCACCGCCATGGAGCCATTTGATGTGTGACAGGTAGCTCCATCTTGTTGGAGCCAAGTTCTGGAATTCACTATTCTTGAACTTTCAATTTCTGGAGCCAAAAATCCATCCAACATCTCAACATAGCGTTCCGTATTAACCTTGATGTTTTGGCCCCGCCCATTTTCGAAGAAAAAACGACCAATTATTCCTCTGCCAGAGATTGCTGTTCATACTGTCACTTTAGGACTATGCAATGGTTTCTGGTGTTTGATTTTGGGATTTTCACTGTTCAAGTAACGACAATTTTGACAGTTTACGAACCCATTCATAAGGAAATGAGCCTCGTCAGAGAAAAGGATATTATCAAAGTTGGAAAATCGATTAAGCATTTCATTAGCAGATGCGAGCCTTGCTATGAAGTCAGACTCTTTCAATTCTTGTGTTAATTGCAGCTTATATGGATGCAGTTCAAGGTCCAATGTTAAAATTCGTTGCTAACTTCGTCGCGATAATTGTAAGACAGACGATCTCTTGCGAGTCGACATTTGTGGATTTCCTCGTACTGACTCCATAACTCTCTCAACATTGTCTTCGGTCCTAGATGTTCTTGGGCGACCATTTGCTTGTGGTTTAAATGTTGAACCGGTCTCTTCAAAACGCTTTACCTATATTTTAATTAAATTAGCACTCGGAGCTTCACTAATTCGCCGTAGTCCATATTCAGCACAATATAGTCGCTTAGTAGCAATATATGAACGAGAGTTCACGTAAAATGTGCGCACGTAAAATGCGCGACGCTTCCCGTCGAAGTGATTCATACCAACCCATACCAACCATATCATGACCAGATTCGTCTTAGGCCATCGGCCTTCCGCCACCAGATATTTGTTATTTTGGTGAGCGGATCCGCCGAAGATATCGGCACGAAATTGTATTTATGGCTAATCCATTTAAACATTTTTACACATACATGGTACATACATACATATAATACTCAGAAAAATTGATGTGATGGGCTGGCATATACAACAGGGCACTCCGAATAGGACATGAAATAGTATTTACGAAGGCGGTCCCAAAACTAGCCGACGTAACGTATAGATGGCAGTTTGAAAAAAAATATATATTTTCGTTTAAAGTGGAAACGTTATGAAACATATGTTTTAAGTTTCAAGACGATGCATTATTTATTACTTTTATTTAAGCTATGAAAAATAAGTGATCTTGGTGAATTTGTAAACATAGAAAAAATTGGGTCGATTGGTTTAGTAATACAATATTTCCATTTGAAACGTCTCAGATCAACCAATATAAAACCGAGCTAGATTATACTCTGGGGGAGTTTGTTCCTTCGTTTACGTTTATAAAATATTGGGTAGCAGAATTTAAACGAGGCCGTACGTCACCGTAAACGGTTGACCACTTGAGGCGTCCTCGCCAGACAAAGTTAAGAAAATTCACAAAATGGTATTGAATGATCGTAGGCTGAAGGTGCGTGAGTTAGCTAAAATGATAGGTATTTCAAAAAGTGCTATATATCGTATATTGATCGAAGATTTTGCATGGTCTCGGGCGCCTAAAAATATGTAACTAAACCACTTTTTCGACGACCTAAGTACTAACTGGCACAGAATTTCCAGTCAGGTGAACTGACTCACATTTACCTTCATCCGACTTTCTTTTGCGTTGCTGCATAAGCGATAGTGATGCCAGAAGGGGCGCGGTAAGTTGCTTTGTTCGCATTAAATTATATGTACTTTGATTCCTTCGGGTACAGATATAAAGAACACTTTGAGTTAAAGAGCATAAAAGAAGTAAATCTAGCCATTCCTTGATGTCGTCATATGAGCGGAACTGCTGGTCAGGCAGACCGTGCGCCATAGGACGGAACTATTGATAATCGGCCGGCGCAATATCTGGAGAATACGGCAGATGGGGTAAGACTACTCATTTCAACATTTTCAGATAGGTTTTATTGGGCTTGACCACTTGAGGCCGAGCATAGCTATGCTGAAGAATCACTTTTTCGTGTCCCTCTACGCACTGTGGGCGATTCTCGCGCAGAACTCGATTAAATCACATTAGTTGAAGCCGATACCAATCCCCAGTGATGGTTTCACTTGATTTCAACAACTTGTAACATATAACACCAACTTTTTCCCAACAAATATAGAGCATAACCTTCACAGCGTGAATATCCTACGGAGGCGACAACGTAGAACCGATCAATGCAGCCCCTATGACTTGCTTTTCTTTGGATTCATGTAATGAATCCATTTTTCATCACACGCTAAAACACGATGAAGGAACCCCTTCCTTTTTTGCCGCTGAAACAGCTGTTCACAGGCGAAAAACGATACCCAACGTCCCTTGGCTTCAACTCATAAGGAACCCAAGTTCCTTGCTTTTGAATCATTCCCAACTCATGCAATCCTTTGGAAATGGCTTGGCGGGTAACTCCTAATATTCAAGCATGCCCCACCTGCGTTTGACACGAATTCCCATCAAGCAATGCCGTCAATTCAGTGTCCTCGAAGGTTTTTCGTCTTTTTCCACGCGAAAGGTGGTCAACATCAAAATCACCGTCTGCAAAGCGACGGAATTAATCTCGACACGTTGTTTCACTTAAAGTAACAACTCCGTAAACAGGCTTCAGTCGTCGTTTTCTTCGATTGAAAGAAGAAAATCAATATTTCCCGAATATGAAGATTATTTGGCACAAAATCGTACATATTCACAAAACCCAATGAATATGACGTCAAAAGAAAATCACTACTGTATCGAGGCGGTGTGTTTAGCATATGCCTAACCTTGGCTCATGACGTTTAGGCTATGGCAGAATCGACTATCACTTACAGCTGGCGCCATCTATTGGCAAACAGCGGAACTTGGTTGAGCAACTAATATACTCGTGTGTGGTACAATAAGACGCGTAGTAGTGCATTCTGTTTTAATTTGCAGTATTCAATTCCTCATGCGAGCTCATTCATTAGAGCAGCAGAATTAAAGCTACAAATCTAGGAATATCTAAGTTAAATAAGGTAATGCGTATGAGAGGTGCCAGGGATGGCGGGGTCATTCCGTAGCTTTTTCACATTGTACACTACGCAATATACGTAATATAATTGACACGAATTTTAATAATTTCGGGCCACAAATTAGGGAAAACATTGGAAAATTAAATTTTGATAAATCGGTTAATTTGTATGGGAGGAACCAGAACAGCCTATTTTTGTTATTAGAACTTAAATTAAAAAACGCATGATGTATGGCAAATTTGATCGAATTTTTTATAACTGATTGAAAGATATGGAGGTAAAAATATTTGGATTAAATCGGTCATTTGCTTGGGACCGCGGTTACTTAACAGATTTTTCACCGATATTGTAAAGAATTGCAAAACAATGGATTGGTTAAAAATTTAGACTATTAAAGGTCTACTAGTTAGAAATTACAGATAATTGTCAGAATTTAGAAAAAGTGCCCAATTTGTATGGGTGGTACTAGACTGAGTGTGGCACAGTGGTCCATTTTTATCTTGAAACCCTTCTTTACCAAACGCTCAACCTATGCCAAATTGGATTGGAAGATGTGAAGGAAAGAATATATGAATCAAATCGGTCATATGTATGGAAGGACGTAGAAAAGGTGGAGTTAACCGCGGGATCTTTTTCAGATTTTTGCAGGATTTATGAAAAAATGAAACTAACAAAAATTTGAGTTTGTTGCGGATTTTTGATGATACAAGGAAGAAATAGAATTTTGAAAATTCGGCCGGTTTGTATGGGAGCTACCAGAATAGGTGGACCAATAGTGCACATTTAAAATTTTTGGTTACGATTTGTTTTTAAAGTTTTAAAAAGTTCCATAAAGTTATCGTAGTCACCAGCCAAAAAGCCAGATGGACGGATATCGCTTAATTGACTTTAAAACTGATAAACCTGGCGCTTCAAACGTTTCTTTTTGGATGTTACATTTTTGGTCTCTGGGTGAAGACATAAAAACCGGGTCACAACAAGAGACGATTGAGTCTTCTTAAATATGTAAACATTTTTAAACGTGTAATAAATATTTGTGGAGATTTTAATTATTAAACATTGTAATGTTCACTCTTCTTTCAAGTTTAAGGCTGGTATTGAAATTCGCAAATCGAATTTTGTGAGCACAAAAATTTCAATTGCACAGTTTCCGGAAGCACAAAAAATATGTGCTCTTCATGGGAAACGAAAAATACGTTTGAGTAGCTTACTAGGTTTCAAGTGAAATGAACAAATGGAATATTAGAGATTTCAGACTAAGGCAGTATTGTCGTTAAATTATTTGATAATGTTTGATAATTGCTTGGTGCAAGAATTTTGACACTTGATAAATTACAGATCAATCAATGAAGGAAGATCTATCGTCAAATATTGCCTAATTTTTAATGTGGAAATTTAGTGAAATTTTTGATAAATTCTATTAAATCTTTTTTGATAAATTCTATTAAAAAAAAAAAAAAGAAAACGTGCAATGCAAAGCTTCAAATGCTGTCAATTTATAAATCAGTATGTGCATATGAATCAAAAATTGCATGTTTAAGGCTATCATTACCATCTTCAGCTGCTTCCGCCGATCGGCTTCAAACTCCGGTTTGATTTCCGATGTCTCTCTAATAACTATCGTACATCTTTATGATTTTCCTGGTCATAGGTGTAGTATATGAGTGTAAATTGTATAAGTATATACTCTAGAAAGATCATCAAAACTGCGCCTAGAACATTCAAGTATGATATATGTAATCTCTTTCCCTCTTTATCTGTGGGTGGGACTTTTCTAGAATTACGTTTACGACAACAAGTTATGTTTGTTCCTCTCACTCCTATTATATAGTTTATTGTTATCTCATTTTTACTTGCTATGTAAATAAGAACTTTCTAGAATTAAGTCTATGATATACAACACTATTCTGTAAATATGTTTGTCTTTGTTGCACCCATTATGTAAATATGTGTTCTCTGAAATATTGTAGTATTTTCTAGAATAAGTAATTTTAGTATAAATAGAGCAACTTTGTACGTTTTTGAGAGAATTAATAAAGTTGACGTTGATGTGGAAATACGCTCCACGATACCAAATAGGCAAGGATTGTGAATGCGCTACACCAACCTGCCACCTGTGGTATCTCCCGTACAAGTTGACGATTTTCATAATTTAAGTTTTTCCCTGCAACCCCTAATTTCCAAAGTGTAGCGACCTGAATCTTTGTCCACTATCCAGCAAAAAAAAATTGCATCCGCGGAAGCTGAATTTCACCGAAATTTTTAAAGCAAAGTGGTGAATCAGTAATGAATTTAATATGGGCTTGCCATGGGAAGGAAGAAGTTTTTTACGGAGTGTCTTCACACTTTCAAGAGAGCAATGAAAACGTAGTCATTTTGGTGCAATTTTTCATTTGACCAACGAAATTTTGTTTGTGGATCAGAGTTTTTCACAACCTGAAATTAGACCGTAGAACAGTGTTTCTATCAAATGTGATTACATGGCAATCAAATCCGAACAAACAAATAGTATATAAATGCAATTCAATTTAAAAAGTACTACCCAGTTTGTTTAGATTTGGAAATATGCATATATGGCGCTATTGCAAGTGATGAAAATGTTATTCTTTTTGAATGACTTCCAGTTTTTTGCTAGGTATGTTTGGTATCGTGGAGCGTATTTCCACATCAACGTCAACTGCTCTATTTATACTAAAATTACTTATTCTAGAAAATGCTACAATATTTCAAAGAGAACACATATTTACATAATGGGTGCAACAAAGACAAACATATTTACAGAATAGTGTTGTATATCATAGACTTAATTCTAGAATGTTCTTATATACATAACAAGTGAAAAGGAAATAGCAATAGACCAAACAATGGGAGCGAGAGGAACAAACACAACTTATTGTCGTAAACGTAATTCTAGAAAAGTCCCACCCACAGATAAAGAGGGAAAGAGATTACATATGTCATACTTGAATGTTCTAGGCGCAGTTTTGATGATCTTTCTAGAGTATATACTTAGACAAACTTCACTCATATACTACAGTATGTCAGTTTACAATACTTGGAAAATGTTCTACAAAAAATGCACCGCCTACCAGCGTCTCTTCTGGAACCTCACAAATATAACCGCTGCAATCCATATAGACTGAGGTTCGTATTTTTCATTCAGTATATTGATATATTTTTAAAATATTTATAGTTAATATATAAGAATATGTATTCTCAACAAATTATTTAATTTGACGGGCAAACACTTTCTACAAACTGCTTTTACTCTTTACTTCTTTTTTTTATCAAAAAGCTTAGTACTTACCTAATTTGTCTTGACTGACTTCCACTTTCCTGGTCATATTTTTAGCATCTAAAAGAAAGGGAAAACATTTTTCACTTTCAGAAAAAATTGATAATTTTACAGAAAATAGAAAACTGGCGAAGCTTTATTTGCGATGATGCTGATAAAATAAAGCAATGACAAAATACTGATTTAAATCGTTTTAGCAACGAGTGCAAAACAAAAATTTAATATTTTTAAAGTATTTGTTTTAAAATCTATTAGGAACAATAATATAGGGTGTCCGTCGGCAAGGTATACTACTTTGTTTTGCCGCCATTTTGGTAAACATTTGTCTTGACAGTTCGCCTGTGGCAGTCGTGAAGTAAAGACGTGGCAAATTTATTATGGAAAAATATTCGATAAACCAACGTGTTTTAATCGTTAAAACATTTTATCAAAATCTATCATCGATTACTGTGACGATGAGAACAAGACGCACTATTTATCGTGTAGTGAATGATTTCGAAGAAAGAGGGTCTGTAGCTGATAGGACCAAGCATGGACCACAACGTACTGCAAGATCGGCTGAGAACATTACTGCTGCTCAAGAAAGTGTTCAAAACAATCCATCAATCTCGACGCCTGCTCAGCAGCTTGGTCTTCAAAGAACAACTTTGGCCACAATTTTGCACAAAGATTTGCATTTGTTTCCATTTCCATCGTCCATGACAACCCCGATTTTCATGAAAAAATCATAATGAGTGACGAGGCACATTTTTATTTGACTGGATATGTAAATAAAAGGAACAGTCAGTTCTGGGCAATGGAAAACCCTCAATTTATTATTCAGTGGCATTAAAAGTGGCAGTCTGGTGTGCAATTTTGTCAGAAGGAATCATTGGACCTTACTTCATTGAAACTGAAAACGGCGTAACAGTAACTGTCAATTGGGAGCTATATCGTGATATGATTGAAAACTTTTTAACGCCACAACTGCATGCTTTGGGCTTGATTAACATGTGGTATCAACAAGATGGTTCCACAACGCATACAGCCAGGATTACAATGGAATTACTGCGAGACCTCTGTTCACAACAAGTTATTTCAAGAAATGGTGATGTTGATTGGCCTCCACGGTCGCAAAGCAAACTTTATTCAAACAAACCAGAAATGCTTGAGCAACTCAAACAAAATATTCGTGATGAAATTAATGAAATGTGTGAGAATGTAGTGAAAAATGTGCTCAAAAGGGCTCGCATTTGTGAGGATAACAGAGGCGGACGTTTATCTGATATTGTATTCCATAATTAAATAAAACATTTATCAATATAAGATCCGTTCCTTTTCATTTAGTCAAAAATTATAAAAAAAGTGGGATACCTTCCCGACGCACACCCTGTACTACTTTTTCAAACACCAAAGGGTCATATTTAATAGAACTGTGTAATTTAAGATTTCCATGTGATTTTTTTGTTTTCATCGTAATTAGTACCCACCCCTTTAAACGATTAACTAGGTTTAAGGTTGTTTGTTGGTCGTTCGCACGCACGAGTATCAACAAAATCCTGTGAAAATAGTCCTCGATTAAGGAATTTAAGTACAGCAAGCAGTCAATTTCATATGCATGTTATATACTACATATAGTATAATAGCGATGAAATGCTGAGTTTTAAAGTTAACCACATTTCAGTCACGTATGGCAGCTGTTCATTCCATTTCATTAACTTCTGTAAAAACTGAACATAAGGAATAAAGCAAAACAAAAATGCCGATAAAAGCGGATTTTCCCATTTTTTCTTTGTGCACTCATTTTTTTACAATACTTGTCGCAATTAAAGGAGTTTGGAAACGTATTGAACCAACCGCATTCATGAAGGATTTTAACGACCAACTCCCCTTGGCCATCAAACATTACAATCTGTAATGGTTCAGAGAATACTTTGGATAACTGACAAAAACGATTTTTAACGAGAAACCGGTTTTCCGGCGAAACGAAAAAAGCACATAGCGTGCGTAAATTTCCAGTTTTTTTGACATACGTCACACGTCAACTGGGAAAATCAATTAAAATAGACAATGATTATACCTTCGTCCGGAGAAATGATGGCATATATAGGGTGGCGCACAAGTAACGCTAAGATTTGAATACATTGAATTTGAATTTGAATTTGAATACAGTGAATACATTTTTTGTTTGACTTTTTTTCGTCTCTTTACAGAATTAATTAAGTAATACATGGGAAATTTATGATGGAAAGGCTCAGCACAGAACAAAGAACCAGAGTTGTCCAATTTTACTTTGAAAGTCAGCATTCGATTATTCAGATCATATCGAAATATCTTTTATGTTCGAAATGCTCTTAGCGCTCCAACAATTTACAGATTGGTTAGGCTTTTTAGGCAACAAGGGGCTGTCTGTGATCTTCCGCGTGCTGGAAGACTTCATGCAGTTCGAAATGAAGTGACCATTGCTCGAGTGCAAGCAAGTATTGAGGAAAACCCGAAACTTCCATCAGGCGACGTTCCTAGCAGTTAGAGATGTCTAGGCGGTCTTTGTAAAGAATTTTATATATGTTACATCTTTTCCCATATAATATGCAATTGATTCACGAATTGAAACCAAATAATGCATAAGAACCACCCTTTACAATTTAATATGGCCAACAGTGTAACACCGAAGAATGAAGCGTCTAAATTATCAAGTATCTTTTGAACAAATCTCCTCAAACTCCTCATCTGTAGACTGCAGTTACCCGAAATTTTTGTCCATTGTCTCAGTTTATACTGCTTGGCAGAATTTAGAAAAATTGACCAACAGCAACATACTCGTATATATCTATGTTCATTCTTATATCTTCAAACGTTCATGAGATTCTCTCGTTCAAAATGTTAGTTGTGTGGCCGACACCACGACTGTCTTTCACCGTTACCGTTACGTAATTCAATATTTTCATTTGAAAGATCTCAGTCCAATCAATATTAAAGCCGAACTATGTTCTACTCTGGGAGAGTCTACTCTTTTGTCTACGGCTGTAAAATATTGGGCAGCAGAGTTTAAACGAGGCCGTACGAGCTACCAAGATGAACACCGTAGAGGTCGACCACTTGAGGTGGTTAAGTTAAGAAAATCCACAAAATGGTATTAGATGATCGTCGGCTGAAGGTGCGTGACTTAGATGCAATGACAGGCATTTCAAAAAGTTCTATACGAGTACATCGTATATTGGCTGAAGGTTTGAAGGTAAGAAAACTATGCGAAAGATAGGTGCAGCGCATGAAGAAGTTTCAGTAGAGTGTTTGGCGATGTTTCACCACCATAACAACGAACTGTTGCGTCGAGTTATAACCATGGATGAGACATGGGTCCACCACTTCACACCTGAGACAAAGGAATAATCAAACCAGTGAACTGGAATGGGGGAGTCGAGTTCAAAGAAGGCGAAGACGGTTCCATCTGCAGGCAAAGTCATGGCGTCTGAGATGCACATGGGATTGTTTTCATCGATTATTCTCAGAAAGGAAAAACCACCAACGGCAAATATTGTGTTAATTTATTGCAGTGTTTAGGTGATGAAATTGTAGAAAAAAGGCTACATTTGACGAAAAATAAAGTGTTGTTTCATCAAGACAATGCTCGAGTTCACACATCCACTATTGCGATGGATAAAATTAATGAACTAAAATTCGAATTGTTTCATCAAGCAGCTTATTCGCAAGATTTAATTCTGTTTTCTTTTTCTCGCTGCTAAAAAATTTGCCTGCAATGAAGATGTTGGGTCTGCGGTTGGTGGCTATTTTAAGGAGTTTGACAGTTCTTACTATAAAGAGGATATAGAAGCTATTGAATATCGCTAGAAAAAATGTATCGAGCTGAAAGAAGATTGTGTTGGGAAATAAATAAAATTTTTCCCAACTGTTTTGTGTCTTCTTTGGTAGATCGGTTAGTTTTGGGACAGGCCTCGTACCAAATTTTATAGAAATTAGTGTAACTGTATAGAAGATATGAACCTAACAATATATGCGTTTAATTACTAATTTGTGTGGGAAATATCTGAAAAGTGGTAGACAAAGTGGTCAGTGTATTCCACATATTAGGAAGTGAAAAAAAAATTTTAAAACTCTGGAATATCGCCCAATTTATATGGAGAACCCGAAAGGGGCGTGACACGCAGCTCATTTTCATTTTAGACAATATTTTAGCAAACAACAACGCACAGTATATACCAGATTCGACTAAATTTAGTGTTTGTGTACACAGAAGATATCAGACTTAACCCACAGACAACTGAAATGTGTTTTCCACAGGACTAGACAATAGTTGAGACGTTCTATCGTAGTACCAGGAAGGCAGGTAGACAACCTTTCCAGCGCTCTGAGGAATTGGCCGCCAGCCATGGCATGATGGTTATAACAGGAAACTACCGTGCATGTCAATCGTGGATTCTAACGCTGATACCGCCACCTATCATTATTTGAGCGGCTGTCATATCAATGTGCCTGACGAACACTTCCAGTAGTCTAGTAATCTGCAAACCTAGAATATCCTTCTGAAACAGAGGTTTAGAATTTGGTATGTTTATTAAATTGTTGGTTCCGATGACTAAGTCTAAATATGGAGTGCGCGTAAGTTCACTGAACATGTGAAGCTCTCTCCAATATGTTATTCATGGCATGCAACGAAATTTGTTTTCGTATAGAAGACATGGACCTAAGCATACGAAGAAGAGTATGGTTATCCGATCGATTTTTTGAGGTTTCATCAAAATTTTTTATTTAAACCAATGGGCAAAAATCTGGATAGATAGAGTCTATATGTTAAGAGTTTCAGAGAGAGAGAGAGAGAGAGAGAGAGAGAGAGAGAGAGAGAGAGGGGGGGAGAGAGAGAAAGAAAACGGATTATGGAAAAGCGATAAATTTTCATGGGAGGTACTAGATGGCACTTGTCGATGTCGTGTCTGTCAGCCAGTGTGTTCAATCGACTTAGAAAGTCATAAAACATATTTGAACAAAAGACTCTGGGCTCTTTAGACGCTTAGACCTTTTGGCTAAGCAACAGTTAATTGTTAAAAGCTTAGGATTTGCAAATCCTTCACATTTTACAGAAAAGACTAAGATCCTTTAAAATCGCAATCGATTTTCCGGAAACAAACATAATGGCGCATTTTTTAGGCAAAGAGAAAGGGAAAAAGTGTTACAATTTTTGCCAGATAACAAAATATAATAATACGTTGCAGAGCAAAGCCATTATCAAAATTTCAACCTGGTAATCTCTTACAAATGACTCCCTACAAAGTTCATTCCCTCTGTAAAACAAAATCAATTATTCACCAGCTTTCAACAAGAATATCTTATATGCTGACAGTTTCTGCGTCTCAATTATTTTGCTAGGAATATCTTATGTACCAAAAGATTCTTAGCACAGGGCGCCCCAATTATTCCGATAGGAATGTCTTATGTGCTGAAGGATTCTTAATTCAAGGCGTCTCAGAAGGATGTTTACATATGTTTAGATTACTGCGTGGACACAATAAATCCAAAAGCTGGGCAGGGCATCAATCAATCCACAGTCTGGCCCTTGGGATATTAGTCACTGTGGAGTATTTCTCGGGAGTGTGCGAGAGTTTTGTAAAAACCTTGATTGGGCGACTGTAGTGCGGAGAAGATTCTGCAATATTCGAAGTTTGCGCAGTCTTAATCATTGCTCTCATTGGAAAATATGTCAAAGAGTTTAAGGAGGTCGCTAATACACAGGAAGAACTAAAATCCGGGCGACCAAGGACATCAAGAACGGTTTATTCATGATGATTCGAAATCGCGCAAATTTTTTTAATACATATTGTAGGTCTCCGCATTTTACATAATATTTTAAAGCTGCACTGTACAAAATTTAATTGATGCAAGAATTATATCCCCAGAATGCTAGTCAGAGGCTTGAATTTGAAAGCCAGGCAATCCTTATTAAAATATCGTGTTTTCCGACGAAGCCCGTTTTCATTCCTCTTAATGGACGTGTAAATAAGCAGAATCGTAGCTACTGAAGTGCATGGAATCCGAAACGCAAGAATCAGAAATCCTTTCATTACCCTAAGGCGGCCATAGGCGGCGGTTGCGATGTCGTCGCAACGAATTATAGTTATAACTATAATTATCGACCCTTACTGTTTTTGAAGGTGAAACAGGTATTGCAGTTACTGTCAATTCAGAGCATTATATGGAGATGTTAGACAACATCTTGTTGTCTGAAGAGCGAACTTTTCCTGGCACCAAGGAACATGGTTCGAAGGGGAACCCCTGGTTTAGTGTTACTCACGTGCAATATTCTGTCACAAGTTTTCTGGCACATTGACCCCCTATACAGGTGGCATAAATTAAACCCATACAGTTCAACTCTTATGAACTTTCTCTTGTGAGATTGTCTTACATCTAAGCTTTACACCAGTAAACCGATTTCCTTGGTACATTTAAAAGAAAAAATCCTTCACGAAATGACATCAATCATGGTGTGTGCCAGCCGAGCCGGCGTAACAGTTTCGCTGTTCGATTCAATGAGTGATGCGAATGTAAAAACTTAGATTTTTACGATGTTATTTTTAAGAAATATACTCCCAAGTTTTCCACTTTTATAATTAATGAAAAATTTTTCGATCAACGGATTTACTTTTTTTTAATCGATACACTAAATATAAATATTGTGTTGAAGCGCAATAAACGATGAACACCAGTAAAAGTTCCAGTTAGTTCAAGTGCGATGTTGGTTAAGAAAAACTGTCTTAAACTGAATCATGCAAAAGGCTCCGGTTTTACCGGTTTCTATGACACCCACTTTTAAATGCACTAATATTTAACAAAAAGTATTCCATAAAGACTGAAATCCTCACACACATCCATATGGTTGATGGAATGACAACTTTCGTTGGCGTTGACGTAATGGAAAATTACAAAATTCTGCAACACGTAAGGTGGCAAGATTGTATGGATTGTATGGGGGAAAAAAGAAAAAAAAGGCAAATGGACGAAACGGGGACCCCATTAGGTACGCTTGACTTGTGTTCATTTGACTGGTGGCAGATCATGTTTACTTTCTGACTTGGCAGCCAAAATCACAAACACACACACACACTTTGTCCATAGCTCCAGGACACAAATGGCCATGGTCTTTTGCATAAGCAAGCAAATAAAACGACTGAGAAGTTCCTGCTGCATGTGATGTGATGTTAGGTCTTAAAACGGTTGCCGCCGATGGGAAAAACACATCGGAGGTGGTCACTTAAATGCCAACAGGTGTTTTTACGCACTCATGTGCATCCATTGGCCAAGGGCTGTTTTTAAGTAACTGCGAAAAGGTAATCTCTTTTGCGAAACAGCGGTTGTACTCCCAATGGGGATGTTTGCAAATACCAATAGAAACTGTGTTAATCAATCATTACGTTTGTGAAAAGTTTACATGTTAATCTCCCTTTTCATGTTTAGAGTACCAAATATAAATTCACTGAATCAGATGCCAGGAAATAAGCAATAAATCATTAAGAAACAGGCAAAGGTTGTGCTCGATTATGACAATTAGAAAAAATTAGAACTATTATGATTAAAAGAATTACTACACGAGAAATTACTGCATTTACAATAGCAAAAAATATATAAGGCTCACAATTTTACTGACTGGCATAATTAGTTCCAATCTATGTCGTAATGATTAGCAATCACAGTGATTATACACAGCTTGGCACAGTGGTCCGCAACAAAAGAAGTGGTGAGTATACTGTACTACTGTTATTTTAAGATGAGAATAACTATATATTAGTTAACTTAACTTCTTCAGTGTTTAAAGATGTTTTTTTGCGATAAATCGCGCGTGCATACATACAGGGTGGCGCAAAAGTATTAAGTTTATTGTCATTGTGACTTTAGTATTTATAAATATAGACGATAAAATGGTATAGAGTGTTATACTACTCAAGAGTGGCCAAGAATTGCCAAGAATGTCAAAAGTAATCAATCGGCTTTTAAGTTTGTAACAGCTTGCATACTCTACATCACATTTTACAGCAGCTATAGGGTGATTTTTTAAGTATCGTATTTTTTAAAAATCGAGTAAAACACTCAAATTTGTATCATTTATTAAAATTTTTTATTGGAATAGATAAATTGATCTTTGCCATCTAATTTTTAAAGATAATTTCATGTAAATGTTGTCCGCGACTACGTCTCAAAATGTCCTTTCGAAAGGTTAAAATTTTCGTCACTTTTTCGACCATTTCGGCCTGTATTCCACGAATAACGCGTGTTATATTATCCTGCAATGCTTCAATAGTGTTCGGCTTGTCCACATAGACTATCGACTTGACATAACCCCACAAGAAATAATCAAGAGGCGTTAAATCGCAAGATCTTGGGGGCCAAATCGAGAGATAAGCAGCTCACCAAATTCATCCCTCAACATATCCATTGTTTCACGAGCAGTGTCGCATGTTGCACCATCCTGATGAAACCACATGTCAACCAAGTTCAACTCAGCCAATTGGGGCAAAAAAAAAAAAAAATCGCGTATCATGACTCGATATCGTTCGCCACTGACGGAGACGTTTCTTCCACGGTCGTCTTTGAAGAAAAATGTACCGATGCTGCCAGCAGCCCATAAACCATACCAGACTATCGTTTTTTTCGGGATGCATCGGTAATTCATGTATGTCATGTGGCTGTTCATCACTCCAGATGTGACAGTTTTGCTTGTTTACGTATTCGTTCAGCAAGAAATGAGCCTCATCGCTGAACACAAATTTTCGACAAAACGGCGGATTTTTATTGAGCTTTTGTAAGGGCCATTCATCAAAAATTAGACGTTGTGGTAGGCCATTCGTCATTCCATGATGAAATGACAGAGTAAACTCTATATTTTTCCCTTTGACAGATGACCTTTGCACGTCATTATCAACCAGTGCTGCCAACCTGAAAAACTTAAATCTTAAAAAATCTATGGTCGAAAAAAAATAAAAATATGGTCGAAAAAATAAGTAACCTGCTTATTTTTGCTTTACGTTTAGTTTAAATTACTTTAACGGAAAGTAAACACGGCAATGCTTTTTTATTTTTATAACTTTAATATAGTAATGTCTTAAAAGTAAAAACAAAACTGGGGCTTCCCTATTGTTTTCATTGTGAGTTAGTTTTGTTCAGCTGTAATTTCAGTACTTGATCAAAATAATAAATACATTCATTGCTCAATTCTTTAATATTTTCGCAGTCTGCCGTTGTCTTTTTTTTTGGAAAGGGTGGTTATTTTACTGTTGTTTATCTTTATTCATAACAAAATATTTTGTTTAAAAGAAATCAGTTATGGGTCAAAAAAAGTCATTGTTCTCCGGAGAAGAGAAAAATTGTTTCAAGACTAAGAGATAGTGGCCAAAGTCTTGGAATTGGGTACTATTTTTTGTACAAAATGCTTTAAAGACTAAAAAGCCCGTCGAAGCTCGCGGAAAACCCCAAAAAGAAAAACTTCAAAAAGAACAGATATCCGTATTGTAACACTTGCGAAAAAGGACCCGTTTGTGGCTTCAAGAGCGATTTCAGCAGAAATTGGAAATGTAAACTCATCGCGAATGGTTCGTCGTAGACTACAAGAAGCACATTTACCAGGGCGGATAGCCAGAAGAGTTCCCCTTTGCTTAGACAAAAACAATTTAAAGGCTTAATTGGCGTTTGCAAGAAGTCATTCCAATTGGTCCGGAGGAGACGGTGAAAAAAATGGCGAAACATTTTGTGGAGCGATGAAATAAAAGATAATGTATTTGAAAGCAATTGCGTCCAGAATGTTTGACGCCTTAAGGGTAAGAGATTCCATGTTCGCTTTACAAAGAGGACGGTCAAGCACGGGGCGGTAATATTATGGTCTGGGGTTGTTTCTCGTGGTATGGTGTCGTCTGTCCGATACATCGAATTACCGATACTATGACCAGATTCCACTACAAAGATATCTTGGAAAACACGTTGTTGAAGTATGCTGCGGAAAGTATGCCTCTTAGATTAACATTCCAGCAGAATAACGATCCGAAGCATACTTCTAAGTTGGTAAAGGATTGGTTCCAAGATAATAATGTTGCCCTTCTTGAATGGCCGGACTTAAATCCAATTGAAAATTTTTGGGGAAAGTTAAAATAAAGAATTAGGAAGGAGGTTATTAAAAATAAGGATCACTTATGGAATTTTATTCAAAAAACTTGGTATGAAATACTAGTAGAAACCTGCAGAAAGCCTGTTGCCAGCATGCCGAAAAGAGTCAACAAGATAATTGAAAATAAGGGTGGGTATACTGGCTTTGAAACTCAGCCAATATAGCAGAAAAAAACTTGATTTTATTTCTTTTTTGCTTATTTTAACTAAATGTACTTATTATACTGTCCAATGTTTTTTGATTAATTTAATATTTTGTTATCGTTTTAGTATTTATTTTATTTCTAATGTTATAACAAAAGAAATTAGTATTTGTTTTCTTTTTAATTTAAATAAATTTTCGTCTACGAGCCTTTAAAAAAATACAGGGTGTACTTATTGTTTTGAGCATATGTGTATTTACATAACCTCAAAATTCTCTTCTCATGTGATTTAGAGATGTATACCGCCTGCCTATTTCCTGCCTAGTCCATGATGGTAAACATGGACTAATTACGGCAAATTTTGACGCACATATTTCGACTATACAAAAAGTAGACAACATTGGACATACGCACGTATCAGCACGAAAATAAAAATTTTTTTTTTGCACCATCATCATCATTCAGTGGAGATCTGACCGTTAGGTTTCATCTCCTCAAATTTTCCTTTCACTTTTCACTGAAGTCTGACTAAATTTAATATTTTACAAATGAAAATAGGAGGTATCGCTTAACTGTTTCATATGTATAGAACGCGTATACATGTACAGCTAAAGCCTGATAGGCAGCAGTCGGAGACGGAAACTGAACTATATCGACTAGGTCCTTCATCCCTTCTATTGGGTTATTCATTTAGTACCTTTCATCTAAAGTGTTATTTATTTAGTGAAAGGATTATTGATCGTTAAACAACCGAAGAAGGCGTAAAAATAGTTAAAACTTGCTACAAAAGTGCTGAATAAAAAGTGGGCTTTCAATCAAACAAATTTTTCTTTAGCTATTAAACGTCATTTCTCTGTCAGTGGTTACATGAACAAGCGAAACTGATGCATATGGGGCTCGAATAACCCACAGGTGATTGTGGAAAAGCCATTGCATCTAGAAAAAGTGACTGTTTGTTGCGCATTATGGTCTGGAGGTGTCATTGGACAGTATTTTTTCGAAAACTACTTCAAAAGGACCCATTGCTGCAACCAATTCACAGACGGTCATTTGAATGATACTGTAGATTGTACATAATGGCAAGGTTTAAGCATTGAAATGAAATGAAATTGTAATCGAAATCAAAGCTTTACATGTATTTTATTTAACTTTACTTTTAAAACCGAAAAATGGATGACCCATTACATCACTGAGCGCGGAAATAATTTGAGCTTAACGATTTAATAAACATGTGTTACTTTTTAATATGAGTAATAAGAAGAAAAATAATTGATGCGGTTTAGAAGAATATGATTTGTTACCATTAACGTAGGAACATTCAGGTGCACACCTAAGTTCCAGCTGTTTGCCAATAGATGGCGCCATCTGCTGGTTCTAGTCGATTCTGTCATAACCTAAACGTCTTGAGCCAAGCTTAGGCACATAGTAAACATACCGCTTCGACACAATAGTGATTTTCTTATGATGTCATATTCCTTTGGTTGTGTGAATGTGTGTGATTTTGGGCCAAATAATTGTCTTCTTTCAATCGACGAAGACGGCGGCTGAAGCTCATCGAGAGCTTCAAAACCTCTACAGAGATGCTGCTTTAAGGGAAACAACTTGTCGAGACTGGTTCAGTTGCTTTAAAGACGGTGATTTTGATGTTGGCGACCGTTCGCGTGAAGAAAGACGAAAAACCTATGAAGACACAGAATTTACTGCATTTCTTAATGGGGATCCGTATTAAACGCAGGTAGAGCTTGCTTCATTATTAAGAGTTACCTGCCATTTCCAAGCGATTGCATGTATTGTGAATGTTTTAAAAGCAAGGAACTTGGGTTCCTTATGAGTTGAAGCCAAGGGAGGTTAAGCATCGTTTTTTCGCCTGTGAAGAAGTGCTTCAGTGACAAAGAAAGGAAGGATTTCTTTCATCGTATTGTAACGGGTGATGAAAAATGGGTTTATTACAGTAATCCAAAAAAAAAAGAAAGTCACGGGGGCTGCCCGGTCATGCTTATACATCGTCGCCTCGGCCGAATATTCACGCTGCAAAGGTTGTGCTTTGCATTTGGTGGGACCAGGTCGGTGTTATTTATTACGAGCTGCTGGAACCAAGCAAAACCATCGCTGGGGATCGATCTCGACTTCAGTTAATGCGATTGAGTCGAGCTTTGCACGAGGAACGCCCACAATATGCGAAGAGGCACAAAAAAGTGATTCTTCAGCATGACAACGGTCGGCCTCACGTGGCCAAGCCCGTTAAAACTTTTTTGGAAACGCTGAAATGGGAAGTCTTAGCCCATCTGCCATACTCCCCAGATATTTTGCCGTCCGATTATTATTTGTTCCATTCGAAGACACACGGTCTGGCTGAACAGCAGCTCCACTCCTATGACGACATCAAGGAATAGCTAGATTCGTGAATAACCTCAAAAGATGAACAGTTTTGCCGTGACGGAATTCGAGCTTTGCCAGAAAGATGGGTAATAATAATAGCTATCGATGGGCAATACCTTCAATGAATCATTTGTAAGCATGTTTTCATAGAAGTCGTAAAGTTGGATTTTTATAAAAAAAAAAAAAAAAACAGCGGGAACTTAGTTGCGCACCTAATAAGTATTAGCTGTAAAAATCTAACTATTTAACAACATATCTAACAACATATTTTGGGGTTTTTTAGGTATTTCCGAACGGACATTGCCGAGACACTGGCAATGTGAAGAAACAAATCAGGTTCTGGTTTTGTTGCTTTAAAGATACAAATGATGAGTCCTTTTAAAACAATTTGAATACATCTGTCGGAGTTGGAGTCATTGTTGATAATTATAGCTAGAATTGGAGCTTTCTGATGTCAAAAAAAAGGCATTTTTCATATGTAATATTTCGAATTTGCCAATTTTTTTTTATTATTATAGATTCTGTGGTTTGTGTTTTTTCACACACATTCCTCAGTTATCTATCGCCTGACGCTTATATATGTATGTATATCATATATTAATATATCAATCTAACACTTCCTAGACATATTGATAATTTTTGTTGTTTTTCAATGTAGGGCGAGGTTCTATAAATGTCTGTATGAGTTCGAATCATTCTACTCTACTTTACCTACCAACTCCTACCCTATACAATCTATAATTAATGAATAAATAGAACAATTGTTGGAAACAATTCTGAAAGGAATTATCTTTTTTTTGTGCGTTCAATTCTTTTATAGGCAGCTTTCAAATCGAATCAAATGTTCATAAGTTGCAAATTTATTTGCATGCTCCCCCAAATTATACCATTGCGCGCCAGTGGTTTATCTTTGCATATTCACGCTGATATCCTTTCGCATTATTAAATCCAACATGAATTGAAACCAACACAGTGTCAATCGTCCACTAATCTCATATTTATTTAGTTTGAATATTAATTTATACTTTATACTCATAATATTGGCCAAAAATATTATAGTAATTATTTGTTTAAATCCCAGGTTTTTTTTTGCGGAAAGAATTTATAGTTAATTTACCCTACAGTAATGTTTAGGCTACAAGCGTGGCTAGTCCGTCATTGCTATAACATGAAATTTGTTAAATGTTAATGCTTTATCAGTTACACTGCAGCACCTTGTTTAATTGAGAGTGAAAATAATACCCTGGCAACACATTTCATATATAAGTTCATTACAGCTTTTTTTTCGTAGATATGAAATTAAGTTAATGTATAAACAAATGACGTTTTGGTGGTAATTACAAGAGAATTAATAAATAATCATTACAATTAGCAAATAAATTCATTTAAATATCACAACTAATAGCAATTGATTAGTATTTAATGAAACTGAATTAATTTATATTACATACGAGAATGCGACGAAACAAATTAAAACACCCACCTAAGTTGTCAATACCCTCGTGCTTGGGGATGAGGGCATATTTTCATATCATTTGATGGGAGAACGAGCGCAGAAATTTCAGCCAGCTGACTGAAGTTTTGCGTTGGTGCAAAAATGTGCCTGGAAGTGGTATGATAAATGAATAACTCTCTAAAGTCCTTCATGTAGAAGGACTACTAATTTTTGCTAGATCACTCAATTTGTATGTATTATATGTAATATTCATGCCTGATACTGCATTATACCGATTTTAGTGCAATTGAGTGACAGATATGAGCACAAGAATGTATGTGACAATTTGACAATATTTATGAAGTCTAGCAGGGAGTTCGCCTGTCGAATTTTTCAAAATTTTCCAGCCATTATAATGCGATATATGTAACTCACTAGAATTTAAATAACTTCAATGAATTAGGGATTGTATTAAATTTCCACAAAACTAATCTATTTTATGAGGAGCAGCAGAAGTAATCTCAACATTTGTAGGAACCACTTCCCTATTTTCTTTCCTTGTATTTATAAGTTCGGCCGGATTATCAGACCACCGCATCCGACCCAAGTATTGGAACTGTCAACGATCAACTACGAGTACGCTGGAGTGAGCTAAGTTTCAGTAACAGATGATATTTACCTACTTGCCTAAAACGCATCGGTGTTAATATGACATTTAGGTTTCCCAACTAGTCGCCTTCTCATTTTAACTTCGAGGGCAGTCCCAAAATTAGCCAACCTAACAGAAAACAAAAAAAAAAAAAAAAAATATTACGAAATCATTTTCTTTATTTTTTAACATAAACTCCTTTTAACTCGATATACTTTTTCTAGCGATGTCCAATAGCTTCTATACCCTGTTTATGGTAAAAACTGCCAAATTCCTCAAAATAGCCATCAACTGCATACTCCACCTCCACATTTTTGGCAAATCTTTCACCACCGAACTATTTTTTCAAGTTTGGAAATAGAAAATAGTCCGAGGTAGCCAAATCTAGCGAATAAGATGCGTGATGAAGCAATTCGAACTTTAACTCATTAATTATGGATGTGTGAACTGGAGTACTACCTTGATGAAACAACACTTTCTTTTTCTATAATTTCCTCACCTAAACGTTGTAATAAATTAGCAAAATAAACTGGAAAACCCATTATTTCCTTTCTGAAGATAATCAGTAAAAATAATCCCATGCGTATCCTAAAAAACACACGCCATGACCTTACCTGTAGATGGTACTATCTTCGCCTTCTTTGGACAAGATTCTCCCATTCCAGTCCACTGCTTACACTGTTCCTTTGTCTCAGACGTAAAGTGGTGGATCCATGTCTCATTCATGGTTATAAATCGACGTCAGAATTCGGATTTATTGCGATGAAACAATGCTAAACGCTCTACTCAAACATCTTCATGACACTGTTTTTGCTCTAAAGAAAGCAAGCGCGGCACCCATCTCGTCTCGTCTTCAAATCTTCTGTCAATATACGATGTATAACACTTTTTGAAATGCTTATGATTTCGGCTAGCTCACACCGCTTCAGCTTACGATCCAATACCAATTTTGTTGATATTTTAACCGTGTCTGGCGTGGAGACCTCAATAGGAAACACTACGGAGTTCATCTTGGCAGCTCATACGGCCGTGTTTAAACTCTACCAATACCCAATATTTAACAGCCGTAGTCCCCCAAAATAGTATCTAGCCTAAGCTTTATTATTAGTTAGACTGAGACCTTTCAAATGGAAATCTTGTGACCAATTTTTTTCCATGTTTCCAAATTCACTGAGATCGTTTACTTTTGATAGCTAAAATAAAAATACTAAACAACGTAGCGCCTTGAGACTTAAAATATATGTTTTATAATGTTGCCACTTTCACTAAGATATTTTTTTTAAAACCATGTCGGCAGATGTTCGATGTCATTACCGAAGAATACTTGCCCCAAGGTCGGTCAAGTTTTAAGCGGCTTGGGAAACTCTGTCGCAGGTGTATATACAATGGCAGATGTTACTGCAATCTCCTCCAACAATCAGAAGGAATCAATAAAAATGAGTCTGGTTGCAAGGAAATGTTATTTGTTTCGGCAAACAAAGAGTCTATTCGTCTGGGAAGCTATGTGAACCTTGAAAACTGAAACTTTAGACAGGTGGATGAGTACATTTGTCTCAGTTCCGTTGTGAATAAAACTTATGATGTCATCATAGAGATCAAGAAAAGAATATTGCATGCAAATAGCTGTTGTTATGATCAAACAAAAATTCAATTGTACCAGGCATTGGTTTCACCCGTTTCACTGTAAGGTGCAGACTCCTGGGCTATGGCACAAGCAGAGTGCTTGGAGTTTTCCAGAGAAAAATATTCAGGAAAATAAATGAACTGATCGCCCTCAATAAAGAGTAACGACATCGACGTAGTCAAGCATATCAAAATGCGGCGACCGTATTTGGTTACCCAAATCTTCCAACAAGAAAAGTTGTCGCCAACGGATTCGGTAGGCTGTGCAGAAGCGGGCAGCTAAAATTACATTGGAAGGACTAGACTTGGAGTGATGAGTTGGATAGATAAGAAGCGCGGAAAATGGAAGCGCTTGCCGTTAATTTCTACATGCGACACATAATAGATAATGATGTTTTTCCTAATCGCCACCTAAAGGACAAAATGAGCCAGAAGGGGTGTAGCAATGCTTTTTATTTCCATTTTCGTAAGTTCAATCAGTATTTTATTGGTCGATTTTTCTAAAGTTTGCTAAGCATTATAGTGCAATACAATTTATACAAAATTTAATTAACTGCAGTCTACGAATCAGGGTTTACAGAGATGGAGAGAGAATAATTAAATTTCTGCAAATTTATCATTTTGCTGGGAAGATGTCAGAAAAGACGTGGCAATCAGAAGAGTTATCTTGCTAATATCGAAACGTTTTGGTAATTTTTTTTTTTGTCCAACTATTCAAATATATAGTGAATTATTCCTTCTGGTTAACTGTCTTGTTTTGGTTGCTGCAAATACGTTGTTTTCAACTTAATTCTCCAGCACTAACTTCCATTCTATTCTTCTTGTATTGCAGCTACAACTTCATTTATTTTTAATGTAATCGAGTCATAAGTATAAGTAAGACTAGGAAGTAAATAACATCAGAATGAAAAAGAAGACGTTTCATTTACTTGTAGCGGAAACGGAAGCCATTTAGACGACATTACACCAAATGCTTCGTTAAGAAAACCAAGACAGAAAGTCGTTTAAAGATTAATGTTTGCCAACGAAAACCGGCATCATATCCTTACACAGTAATGCAACAAATGAGAGAGAATGTATGTAAGAATGAGCGAATGAATGCGAAAAACTTAGTCTGTGATATAGAACACAATTTTAAAGCTTGCGTTGTAAGCTATAATTGTCAAAATTAATGCAAATTTTGGAAATTATAGCCCCAAGATTACCCTAAACTATGAGAGAATGGATAGAAAATGGCAATATTGTACATATTTATTGTTGTTTTGTGTCGTAAGGGAAGAATTTTACTTCAAAAGTGTCCCAAATATAGAAGAAACACTAGTAAGTGCAGGTATGACAAAACGTATTTCGCATTCTGGTGGACAAAACCTTCAAACCGTAGTATCGTGTAATCTTAACTATCAAAACGTCATGAAGACAGTTGAAACCGGAAAAGAAACTTCAGTCGGGTGAATTGAGCTATACGAGATCGATCCCAAAACTAGCCGTCCAGATGGATAGATGGTGCCAGTGGTTTGAAAAAAATTATTTCGATGAAAAGTTGCAACCTTATCAAACATATAAAACACATATTAAGTTTTAAGGGCGCCACGTTGTTTAGTAATTTTGTTTGAGCCATCAAAAGTAAACGATCTCAGTGAATTTTTAAACATGGAAAATATTGATCACAGTTATATAATTCAATGTTTCCTTTTCAAAGATTTCAGTCCAACCAATATTAAAAAGCCGCTGAAGAGCTAGATTCCACTCTAGGGGAGTCTGTTCCTTCGTTTATGACTGTAAAATATTGGGTAGCAGAGTTTAAACGAGGCCGCACGAGCTGTCCACATGAACAACGTAGTGATTGACCAATTGTGGTGTCCACGCCAGGCAAGGTTAAGAAAATCCACCAAATTGATATTGGATGATAGTCTAATTCGGCTGAAGGTGCGTGAGCTACATCTTATATTGACGGAAGATTTGAAAATGAGAAAGCTGCGCGAAAGATGGGTGCCGCGTTTGCTTTCAATAGAGCAAAAACAGTACCGTGAAGAAGTTTCAACAGTGTTTGACAGCAATAAAACCAATTTTTGCGTCGATTTATAACCAAAAGATAAGACATGGATCCACCACTTAACACCTGAGACACAGAAACAGTCAAAGCAGTGAACTGGAATGGGAGAATCGTGTCCAAAGGAGGCGAAGACGGTTGCATCTGCAGGCAAGGTCAAAGCGTGTGTTTTTTTTTTTGGAATGCGCATGGGGTTATTTTTGTTGATTATCTTCAGAAATGAAAAACCATCAACGGCGAATATTATGCTAATTTATTGCAGCATTTAGATGATGAAATTATGGAAAAAAGGTCGCATTGGCGAAAAAAGAAAGCGATGATTCATCAAGACAATGCTCAATTTCACTCATACGAGTACACTATTTCTATAGCCAAAACTAATGAATTAAAGTCGGTGTTGCTTCATCACGAACCTTATTCGTCAGATGCCTCGGACTATTTTCTATCCCAAACTTGAAAATATTGCTCGGTGGTAAAAGATTTGCCATCAATCAAGAGATGGAGTCTGAGGTTGATGAATATAGAATATCGCTGGAAAAATTGTATCGAGCCAAAAATAGAATATGTTGATAAATAAAGAACATTTTTCCCAAGTGTTTCGTGTCTTCTTTGTTAGCTATCTAGTTGGCTAGCTTTGTGATCGCCCTCGTATGTGCCGAAAGCCTGAAGCGGCGTTGTAAAATTTTAGATTTACTGGTCTTATTTACTACAATTTACTGCCTTTCGTTAGAAATTACATAGAAACCATTGAGGTTTGTTAAATCGGCCAATTTGTATGTGAGCAGGTTATGCATGGCTTGTACCCGGCCGTGACTTGACAGTTAGAACACGTGACTATCATGCATATGATCGCGGGTTCAAACCGTGATACAATCGCCTATCATTATTGGAACGGCGATAACCTCTATGCTTCTGACAGATCTTTCGAGTAGTCGAGTAATCGAAAGGTTTAGTTTAGTTAAAGCTTCTCAAACTGTTGTTCGAAATTGTTCTTAAACTATAGGTTTCAATTGGTAAGTCTGAAAGTAGAATACGTGTAATGTGAAAAGCCTTTCCACAATTTATTCATGGGATCCAAAAGGAATTTGTTTTTATTTTTAGCGGAATAATTCAATTAATTTTCATTAACAGAACTGCGAGTAAGTTTACTAAAATCCTGATGCCTGCTAAATAGTACCGAACTTTGTGCAATTGAATGCACGATGTGAATGTAGGAATATACAGGTGAAGTTGGGTAATTAGTACGGGAGGTACCAGACAAAATGTAATTATATGCTCGATTGAGATATTTATATGGGATTGGCAACGTAGTCCATTTTCACTCGCAAAACTGAATTTATCAAATACATGACGTATGACATATTTGACTGAATTTAGCGCAGTTGCTTGAAAGATATGAAACAGAATACAAATAGGTTAAATTTCTAATCAATAATTTTAGTTTTGCAGTTGCCTAACGTGTACTAAATTTGACTGAATTCAGCAGAACTGTTGAAAAGATATGAAGCTAAAAATATATGGGTTAAATGTATTATTTATATGGATGGAGGTATCAGAAAGAGCGAGGTTAAATAACGATTTTTTTAAGTTTCGTCAAATGTTGTGAAACACTAGAATGGGAATAACTTGTATTGCTAAATGGTGCCCCAACAAGAATGCAAGATTTTAATGAACGATGCAACAATTGCATTTTTTTCTCTGGCTGTATGACATGTGGCGCCGTCTTGTTGAAACCACATGTCCTCCACATTCATTTCTTCAATTCTAAGCACGAAAAAACTGGCTATCATTTCACGATAACGAACACCATTGACTGTTTGCGCTTGACATGCCTCATTTTCATAAAAAAAAGGTCCAATGATTCCTCCAGCCCAAAATTCACACCACACAATGACACGTTGAGGATGCATTTGCTTCTCGTGAATCACTCGAGGATTTCCCTCACCCCAAATGCGACAATTCTGCCTATTGTCGAAGCCATCAAGATGGAAATGGGCCTCGTCACTGAAGGTGACTTCATTGGCAAAATCAGCACTTTCATGTCGTCTCTCCAATACCCAATTAACTAGCTCCCTTCGCTGTCCGTGGTCAGCTGGCTTCAATTCCTGAGTCAATTAAACTTTGTATGCATGAAGATGCAAATCTTTCGTCAAAATTCGCTGCATAGTGGATTTGGAGACACCAATTTGCTGAGCTCGGTGTCGAATTGAGGTGGATGGAGTTTAAGCGACATCATTACGTACAGCTGCGACATTTTCGGTCGATCGACCTTGTTGTCTTTACATCACTAACAGATCCAGTTGTGGCAAATTTATCCATTAATCTGTTTACAGTTGACTCTTTTGGCTCTTTGTGGCTCAATTTCACAATGAGAATCCGTTGTTCATTCGTGTTGCGCTCCAATTTTACTAATCTCGTACCTTCTACTAGCAAACAATAACAATTGTTCAAATACCAAACAATGACACTTCGAATGGCGCCAAATTTAAATCTTGCGTTCTTTTTGGGATACCCTTTAGTACAGTCCACGAATCAAAAGTTATAGAACTTCAGACTTCAGAAAATTGGTCAGTTTTGTATGGAAGATTCCAGAATGTTTGGGTCGGGTTTGGCTATTTACAAATCCCATCTGAAATCTGACAAAATATTACGCTTTGGCAGGTTTCAAGAAGTTGTATAGAGATTTATGGCAGTTGTCGTGTCTACCACATCGGACATCGTTCAATGGACTAAGTAAACTTCTGAATGTTACATTTTTACCATATCAAATGAGGTATACCTTTAATAGTTCGAGTGATGATCTAGCGACAATATTCACTTCATCATACAAAATTATATTCTTCTAATTCTACCACTGAATAAGATAACCAACCCGTTTAAGAAGTAATCTTTAAGGTAACTGAAAACAGGCTGGCCAAGTCAAGATGACAGATAGTAATCCTCCCATCGAATTTCAGAAAGATTTAATTACATTTAGGGGCTGCAATTGCATGCTGTTCATCTGCAATCGAAATATTACTTTGGAATCATTAAAAGATTTTGGCTCATAATAAATATTCGTGTATATTTGACTGGAGTCATAATCGAACTTCTAAATTTATCGATGTTGTAGTCGCAATTGGAGTCCCTAAAATTTGATAAATTCCTAATTCAAGGAAGGATTTTCCTTACTTGGATAAAATGATGTTTTACATACAAATAATGTTAGCCAATTATCATAATTTTTGGTCTTTATTGTAGACTATACTACCTTATATATTGTAGACCAAACAGCTTTTTTTATCATACTTTCCTTTGTTCACATCACAATTTTGCTCATTTCCAATAAGATTAGTTTTCGCCGCAGCCAACGTATACGAGTACGTGTCAAATTATGAGATACAAAAAAAAAAAACAAATTATCTTACATCTTATAAATGAGATATGGGAGAGCTTCTAACATTCATTGACCTACAACGGGACCTACAGTATATCGACGATTCCCAACTTCACAGCTTGAGAAGCATTAACAAGACTTACCGATTGCTCGACTACTCGAAGTGTTCGTCAGGCACATCGAGGTGATACTCGCTCAAATAATATTAGGTGTATGCGGGGTTGAACCTGCAGTCACGCGAACGACATTCTAACCATCGAGCCACGGTTGGTACAGCAAATTGAAATGCATTATTTGTCCAATAGGTGGCTTCAGTAATTTATATCTCGTGTAAGAAATATAAGATTTCATATTCGTCAAAAATGGACGCCACACTTTATAGTTTTTCTTCGATAAAAGCGAAATTGTATGCCAAGTGGCTGGAAATGTGAACAGCGTTTATGGTCGCAATTTTCGTGACGTCGATTCCGTTCCAGTAATTTTGCCCTCAAAGATGTATCAATCGTCGATAGAATAATGGAAACCGACAAGACCGATCTGAAGAAGATGGAAGATTTTGCTGCATGTTTGGTTGGGTTGGCAGGGAATCATCTCTGTATTGACAACAACTGAACTGTATTTGGCAACAATTGGACTGTCTACAGGAAGCAATCCCACCGAACCGACCAGATCTGCCCAATAAGAGGGGAATTGTGTTCCCTCAAAAGCTCCCAGTAAATATCAGCGTGGTCCCAAGACTGGCCGACTTAACAAAAAAGACACGAAAAAGTTGGGAAATTATTTTCTTTACTTTTCAACATAATCTTCTTTTAGCTCGATACAGCAATATGCATACAGCTTCTATACCCGTTTATAGTAAGAACTATCAAACTCCTTAAAATAGCCCTCAACCTCAGTTTTCTCCACCTCTTCGCTGTTGGCAAATCTTTTACCACCCATCCATTTTCTTAAGTTTGCGCATAAAAAATAATCCGAGAGAGCTAAATCTGGCGAATAAGGTGTGTGAAGAAACAACTCAAACCCTAAATTATTAATTTGGCAATCGCAATCGCAGTAGAGGAATTTAAGCATTGTCTTGATTAAACAATGCTTTTTTTCGCCAAATGCGGGATTTCTTCCATAATTTCATTACCTAAACGCTGCAATAATTTATCATAATATTCCGCCGTTGATGGTTTTTCCTTTCCAAAGATAATCAATAAAAGTAATCCCATTCACATCCCAAAAGCAGACACCATGACCTTGTCTGCGGATGGAACCGTCTTCGCCTTCTTTGGACACAATTCCCTCATTTCAGTGCACTGCTTTGCTTTTCCTTTGTAGCAGGTGTGAAGTGGTACCCCTGTCTCATTAATGCTTATAAATGGACGCAAAAATTCGACTTTATTGCGGTGAAAAACATCGCCAAAAACTCTACTGAAACATCTTTACGACGCTGTTTTTACTCTATCGAAAGCAAGCGCGGCACCCATCTTACGCACAGCTTTCTCATCTTCAAATCTTCGGTCAATATACGATATATAGGACTTTTTGGAATGCCTGTCATTTCAGCTAGCTCGTGTCTGGCGTGGTCGGCCATTACGGTGTCCGTCTGGACAGCTCGTACGGCCTCGCTTAAACTCAACTACCCAATATTTTACAGTCGTAAACAAAGGAGCAGACTCCCCCAGAGTAGAATCTAGATCGGCGTTAATATTGGTTGAGTTGATACCTCTCAAATGGCAACACTGAATTACATTGCGGTAATCAATTTTTTTTTTTTTTGATGGCTCAAGAAAAAATACTAAACAATGTGGCGCTTTGAAACTAAAAACATATGTTGTATAACGTTGCCACTTTTCAGCAAAGTAATTTTTTTAAACTACTGTACCATCTATCTATACATCAGGTTAGCTAGGTTTGCGAGCACCCTCGTAAATGGGAGGTTCTTATGCATCCACCTGGCAGTCCGGACTTGACACTAAACGTTTACTATTCCTGTCTATGGCGGAAAGTCGCCTCCAGAGAGGCATACGAAAATCAATTGTTCCCGCTTTTTCCAGTATGGGTGAGGGTTTCTATGGGAGGCTCATAATGGAATTACTTTCAAAATGCGAACAAGTTATAGAATAAAACAATGCGCATTAAACCTAAATCGGGTGATTTGAAATATGCTAAATAATGACATCAATATCGTGTATGTAGAAATAACGGATTTATTTTTATTGCATATGCGCAAAATTTATTTAGAAAGGAAAAATTAAAATGCTTCACATTTCTGCAGTATTAGTAGTGGTTGGCTTATAAAAATAGTCAACCCACACCGTAGATTTACAATAAATTTAACACAATTCGTGTAAACTCAGCGGAATTGCTAAATGGATCGTCGTAACATAAGCAAGATTTTCTTTTGGCTAATCCTGATGTATGGTAAACAACTAATGTATATTTGAATCTTGAAATTATATCATAATTGGATTAATATATCAAAATTAAAAAAGCTTTTAAAATGTTTTTTTTTTTAATAGTAAATTAATTTTGTCCCGCTTTTCGGTACTTTTCCATTCATTCATTTTAATTTTTTGGTATTCTATACCAAAGGATCGCTTGTACTTTTAGTTTCTTATTTCTTTGCCTCTCTAATTTTTTTAATTTTTGCTGTCTTCTTTTTGTATTCGTTATCTTTTTTTGGTTTCTCCAAGTGGAAGGAAACTTTTTTGTTGTTATTAAGTACAAACTTATTTTGTCATTCGCTGAAAGTTTTAAATATCAAATACCGCCTTTGATGTTGCTGGGATCAACATTAAATTTAAAATATTGTTGAACACAAATTTAGCTTAAAAAATGATATAACAAACTGTCGACAACAGTACGCATATCTATGAATGATGCTTTCGCCATTATGATTAGAAAAACTTTCAGTCTGTAATGTTCCGTGAATTTAAGTGATTACGTTTAAGAACTGACGTGTTGAAAGTAAGTAAAAAAATATAAAAGATTTCATCTTAACATGTTAATGATGCCGCCTAAAGGACGAAATGATGATGTGATGTCCTGATACACAAAGATTGTTGAATATTATTACTGATATAATTAACAAGCAGACATTTTGACTGAATAAATGTATTAAATTTTAAATTACAGTTGTCAGTTCATCCCTATAGAAGTGCTCGCACTGCGTTAATCTTAATATAATTTTCAATTCAACTGAAAACTTGGCTTATATGTGTTTCCCATGTAGGGACAAAAGCAAGCCCCCAACCAATCAGTCTATCAATTATGTTTTTCTGGTGAGAAGCATTTTGTTAGATATTTGCCAAAAAAGGCCTAATTTCTCATATATCTCGTATCTCTCACATATTTTTTAAACACAAAAAAAAAAAAAAGCCGTCCAATCCAAATTTAACTACTTCCACCAACATACAATAACAGTTTTTTTTTATATAGAACGGAATAAGTTTTGACTACTTTCCGTGTTGGAAACGCGTTATTTTGGCTAATATCGCAGTGTAGTCCCCATACTAATTCTCCCTCCAAACGTGACGTGACTTCCTAAATTTTTATTGGAATGAATATAGATATATATCTTTTGACATGTCTACCGCTACAGACATTTCAGTCAAGTGAACTGACTTACGAGAGCGGTTTCAAAACTAGCCGACCTAACATATAGACGTTCCCAGTAGTTTGAAAAAAATTATTTTAGTGAAAAGTATCAACCTTATAAAACATATGTTCTAAGTTTCCAAGAGCTACGATGTTTAGTATTGTTATTTGAGACATTAAACTTAAACAATCCCAGTGAATTTGTAAACGTGAAAAAAATTGGTCACCGTTATGTAATTCATTATTTCCAACCAATATTAAAGCCGTCCTAGATTCTAATCTGGAGAAGTCTGCTCCTTCAGTAACGACTCTAAAATATTGGGTAGCAGAGTTAAATCGAGGCCGTACAAGCTGCCAAGACGAACACCGTAGTGGTCGACCTATTGGGGTCGACCACGCCAGACGCGACTAAGAAAATTAACGAAATGGCATTGGATGATCGTACGCTAAAGTTGCTTGAGCTAGCCAAATAATAAGCATTTCATTGGCTGAGGATTTGAAGATGAGACGGGATGGGTGCCGCACTTGCTTTCTACAGGGCAAAAACAGCTTGATGAAGAGTTTGAGTAGAAATTTTACGTCGATTTATAACCATAGAAACATAGGTCACACTTGAAACAAAGGAACAGTCTAAGCGCTGGAAGGGGAGAATCGTGCGGGGGGAAGCCGAAGTTTTGCGTCGATTTATAACCATGGATGAGACATGAGTTCCACTTGAGACAAAGAAACAGTCTATGCGATGGAAGCCGAAGTTCTGCGTCGATTTATAATCATGGATGAGACATGGATTCCACTTGAGATAAAGGAACAGTTTATGCGATGGAAGCCGAAGTTCTGCGTCAATTTATAGGTATAATCATGGATGAGACATGGGTTCCACTTGAGATAAAGGAACAGTTTATGCGATCGAAGCCGAAGTTCTGCGCCGATTTATAACCATGGATGAGACATGGGTCACAATTGAGACAAACAGTCTAAACGGTGGAGTGGAATGGGAGAATCGTGCGGGGGGAAGCCGAAGTTCTGCGTCAATTTATAACCATGGATGAAACATGGGTCACACTTGAGCTAAAGGAACAATCTAAGCGGTGAACAGGAATGGGAAAATCGTGTCCAAAGAGAGATTGAGAACCACTGCCTAGGAAATTTCCTAAATTAGAGCAGAATAAAAGAAACACAATTTTAACGTTCGGAAGTCCTCCGATTGGGAAATATAGAAGAACTACAGATTTTTGATAAATTGGTAACCTTAGCGACGTGGCAATGCAATCCTTCTCTACTCGCAACACTAAATAATGGATGCAAGTTAAATTATACATACTGAATATAAAGCAGTTGAAGAGAAGATAGGAATTTAGAAATATATATAAGTTAAATAAAATAATTTGTGTGGAAGATACCAGAGAGGGCATGATTATTCATTTGATTTTCTTTACATTTTATCCAGTATTATAACGCTACATATTTGATGAGAATTTAAATGACTACAGGCTACGAATTGGGGATTACAGTGGAAAATCAAATTTCGATAAAGCGTTCAATTAGAATGAAGGTAACAGAATGCGCATGGCAACGTCGTTCACTTTCGCTCTCAGAACTTAAAGTAAAAAGCGTTTTTATTCCGAGACCCTAGCTTGGCAAACGTTCACCGTGTACCGAATTTCAGTGCAACCTGTTGAACGATATGAAGTCATGAATATATGGGTTAAATTTGACGTTTGTATGGGAGGTACCAGAAGGGTGAATGATCAATTTTTTGTGAAATTTTACTAGGAACTCTGAAACAATGCAACGGATAAATATTTTGGTTGCTGTAGATTACGGGTGAGGAGTTACAGAGAGGAAATCGAATCGGTAAATTTGTATGGGAGGTATCAGAAGAAGTGGATTGATATAGTCCATTTACAATCTCCGGGTACAATCCGTGAAAATATTAGTCATCTGTCATTATTAGTGCCTAGTTTCAAGAAGTTCCATAAAGATTTATGGCGGTCATCCTGTCTACCCGCCAGCTTGTCGATTTATTCAAATTTTGCCAAGAATTATAGAACAAAACAATAAGCAAAAATTCAGGCTACTATTTACGAATTAATAGTTACAGGGGGAAAAATAAAGTTCGTTCAAGTGGTCAATTTATATGGGAGTTACCAGAGGGGCGTAACAATGCAGTCTACTTTCTTTTTCGGACATTATCTAATCAAACTCCTTAACTGAATCTAGCGAAATTGTGTAGAAGATACGATTTTAAAAATATTTCGGTCAAATCGGTCATTCGTGTGGGAGGTATCGGAATGGGCGTATGTATAATCTGCAAAAATTCCGTCAGCTGTAGTCTGCGAATGATGAGTTACAGGGAAAATATTGCATTTCGGAAAATCGGCCAATTTGTATGGGTGGTATCAGAAAGGGTGTGTTAACAAAACACATTTGCAATCCCCGACTACGGTCTGGCAAAATATTGGGTCGTGCAAATTTTAAGAAGTTTCATAGGAATCTACGGCAATTATCATGGCTACCCCAGCCAGCCAGCCATTCATCCTGTCAGTGAGATAGGCGGACGTCGCTTATTCAACTTAAAAATTTATCAGTGACATTTGGTTAAAATACACTTGACATTCACACATTTTTATTCCTTTTTTCTTACCCCTGAAGACATAACAATTTAACACCCAGCAGGAAGCGTCTAAAACATAACATATATTTTGATCAAATGTGTTTCATAGATATTTAAGAAGATTGAGCGGTGTCCGCCTGTATGGCTTCGTAAAACAAGCCTAATATTTCGCAAGATTGTGGCTGGACTAATTTTGACTACCTTTTATGGCGGGGCGGTCCCCATACAAATTAATCAACGCTTCTGGTACCAAACACGCAATGACCGATTTAGCCTGTATCACAGCCAAACTTGGTACAAGTTAAGGGTTTACTGGAGTGGAGTTTAACGATCAAAATGAGTCCAATTACTGTACGCATTCTCCTATTCAAACTGGTCGATTTTCCGAAATTTACTATATTCGTTGCAACTCATAATTCATAGACTGTAGCAATCTAAATTTTTATCCAGTGTTTTGATTTATCATATTTTTTCTGCTAGCTTCCATACAAATGACCGATTTTACCATAAGTTCTTGACTTCATATCTTCTGTGAAAACCAGTGGCGATGATGATTCAAGAGACGTATGCCCGATGATTAGAATTTGGGTGTACTATGTCCTGCAAAGGACAAAAAAGACGACCCTAGTGTGTGTACCAATTATAGTAGTACTGGTATTTTACCCAAGTTGGTTCCAACTTGTACCCAACTTGCTTTATGGTACAGAATTCGAGTTTATGCGCATAGAGATTAAATTACTGTAGAGAATAAGTTACCGATCAAAACATCTATTTCAGATTATTTTAACTTTACTAATTTCTTTTTACTAAATCGTTATATATATGTAAATAAAAGACGCTAAATTATGGTAAAACATAAAACAAGGAAAAATTATAATAAAAGAAATCAAATGAATAAAAAAAATTATATCAAATGGCTTCTTGTCGACCAGAATGGTATTTGAGCTCAAGGCTCTCGTTTCATATATTAGATGTGCAACAAAGTTCCCGCTGTTTGCCAATAGATGGCGCCAGCTGTAAGTGATAGACGATTCTGCCACAACATAAACGTCATGAACCAAGCTTAGGCATATGTTAAACATACCGCCTCGACATAATAGTGATTTTCTTTTCACCTCATATTCTTTGGGTTGTGTAAATATGTATGGTTTTGTGCCAAATAATCGTCATATGCGGGAGGTATTGATTTTCTTCTTGCAATTGAAAAAAAAGGCGGCTGAAGCTCATCGAGAGCTTCAAAACGTTTACAGAGATGCTACTTTAAGTGAAAAAACATATTGAGATTGGTGCCATCACTTTAAAGACGGTGATTTCTATGTCGTTGATGACCGTTCGCGCGAAGGACGACGAAAAACCTTCGAAGACACTGAATTGATGGCATTGCTTGATGGGGATCCGTGTCAAACGCAGGTAGGGCTTGCTTCAGTATTAGGAGTTACCCGCCAAGCCATTTTCAAGCAATTGTATGCGTTGCGATAGATTCAAAAGCAAAGATCTTGGGTTCTTATGAGTTGAAGCCAAGGAACGTTGGGCATAGTTTTTTCG
>JAHXMU010000553.1:1037573-1054770 GCA_019455685.1 Philornis downsi
TATGGCCTGCAAAAAATACTTTAGAAAATGGAAAATTAAGATCTATGTTCACAAAACCCTAAGCATAATTTTCCCTTTCAACAAATCTCCGAACGGGATCCCTACGAGACCAATATACTTTGAAGGCAACACCACAGAAATTCAAAATGATGTTAAATATCTTGGGGTAATTTTAGATCAAAAAAATATCTCTCTCCTTCCAGAAACATATCCAATTATACTGCGAGAAGGCACTGCGTTCATTTAGGGCATTATGGCCAGACGATCGAGTCTAAGCCATAAAAATAAGAATCATATTTAGAAGTGTGTTATAAGGCCTATAAAGTGAAGCGAAAGTTCATCTAAAGGGTGTCCCAACAAGAACGCAAGATTTAAATTTGGCGCCATTCGAAGTGTCATGGCTTGACATTTGAACAATTGTTATTGTTTGCTAGTAGAAGGTACGAGGTTAGTAAAAATGGAGCGCTACACGAATGAACAATGCATTCTCATTGTGAAATTGTTTTACCAAGATGGTGAAAGTTTTGCGGCTACAATTCGCGAATTGCGATCAATTTGGGGTCACATTAATGCTCCAAAAGAGTCAACTGTAAAGAGATTAATGGATAAATGAGCTCAGCAAATTGGTGTCTCCAAATCCACTATGCAGCGAATTTTGACGAAAGATTTGCATCTTCATGCATACAAAGTTCAATTGACTCAGGAACTGAAGCCAGCTGACTGCGAAACGGTGGACAGCGAAGGGAGTTCGTTAATTGGGTATTGGAGAGACAACACGAAAATGCTGATTTTGCCGATAAAATCATGTTCAGTGACGAGGTCCATTTCCATCTTGATGGCTTCGTCAATAGGCAGAATTGTCGCATTTGAGTGAGGAAAATCTTCGAGTGATTCACGAGAAGCAAATGCATCCTCAACGTGTCACAGTGTGGTATGGATTTTGGGCTGGAGGAATCATTGGACCTTTTTTTTACGAAAATGAGGCATGTCAAGCGTAAACAGTCAATGATGGTGTTCGGTATCGTGAAATGATAATCAGTTTTTTCGTGCCTAGAATTGAAGAAATGAATGTGGAGGATAAGTGGTTCAACAAGATGGCGCCACATGTCATACAGCCAGAGAAACAATTCAATTGTTGTATTAGTCATGTAAATCTTGCGTTCTTGTTGGGACATAAAAAAAAATAGAAATCATTTTTTGAAAGTCGCTAATTTCCTTTGGGGATATCAAGAGTGAATTGATATAGCTCGTTTATAATCTCGTCTACGATTTGGGAAACTATTAGTTTACGCAAAGTATTAAGAAGTTTCGTAGAGGTTTGCAACAGTTACCATGTCCATCAGCCAGCCAGGCAAGCGGACTTTGCTCAATCGACTTAAAAAGGTATGAAACACATTTTGTCAAAAGTTATTTGTTATTTGAAATGCTTTCTTTTGGGTGTTACATTTTTGACGTATCGTATGATAGATATATAACTCTCGTTCCTTCGGGTGAAGGTATAAAAAGAAATGCCAAAGGGTTCAACCCCGATCCATAAATAAGATTTTCAAGTACTTTACTCATTTAACAAGTTATATATTATCTCATTATGGAAAGTATGTAACAAATAAAACTGTTGTAATTTATGAAAAAAAAAAACTGATTCAATCAGATTAATATTAAAATCATGTGCAAAAATTTCATGAACATCATTAAATTATATTAAAAATGTGTTACTTACCAGTACCATGTTAATATATTCTGAAAAAAAAGAAAATAATTTCCTGTTATTAAAACTCTACTAAATTGACAACGAAATGTACTACATATGTTTAGCGATAACGACATAGCCTGATTTGTATTTTTTGAGCCGCAAACTCTATGAAACCTACAGCTCTTCACATTACAAACACATCGAATACTTTCACATGTTTTGATAAGACCGACGTTATAAAATATATACGAGTATGCTAAAACTCAGTTTTATTATGGCATCGCAATGAATTAGCATACAGCGTTCGACTGCCATTTAATGTCCTGTGTTAGATCCTGTACAAACAAGTTATGACGTTGCAATAATATTTTTACTTCAAAACTAGCATTTACAGATATATACATACAGATATATACATATTTAGCACTCATACAGATATATACATATTTAGCACTACACACAAAATATGTAGTCTCGCATCTGCAGCAAAATGCCGCATGGTATGAGAAATGTAATTTACTCTGTTCACATTTTCACAGAACTAAACCCAACCCAACCACACTGACGACCCCTCCGCATTCTGCTTTGCAAAAAAAAAAAGTGCATAAAACAACGTTAACATATTATCATTTCATATGCACATTTCAGTTGCCACAAGGAAAATAAAAGTTATAATGTACGAAACATTCCACATGCGAATATTTTCACACAGTTTATGGATTGCATCTGGAACTACAGCAACATCAGCAACACCAGCAAACGGCGACAGGAACAAATATCATCAATGTACGAATATTATGCATAAATGAATGAATGAATGAACGAAGGAATGGTGTACGTATGGTCGTGAATTGAATTAAGGACGCAGGATTTTGTTGGCACAATTGATGGAGATAACACAGATAAATATGGAAAATCGTGTTTAAATCCTTTCTGCCTTTCATAGAAATATATTAAACACCCAAAGATCAAGTCGTCAAGCAATGGATTTAAATGTCGTGGTTTTATCGGTTAGAGTTGACCAAGCGATGTGCATTTGCCTGCATCATTTAAGTATAATTAGTTGCCTGTGTAATTAAAAGAAACTTCACTTTTATCAGATCTTATAATCCAATTAAAAAAATATTTGATAGATAAATTAGAAATGCTTCTGACACACAGCTATGTTCCAAAAAAGTAGTGGAATTAAAGAAAAATACGATTTGAAAAGTTAACATTTTGTTTTGGATGTTCTGCAAATGAAGCGGTTTATTGTTTGATTTTCTCATATGAAATGAAGTTCGAAAACAGAAATTGTAAACAGCTGATATTGAGTTGAAAATATAGGTAATATTTAGTTATTAAAACTACTATTTGTGATTTTTTGTGCATAAAATTAAAGGACAAATAAATAATAAAGACAAATAAATAAATAAAGGATAAATAAATAATGAATGCGGTGTTAGTGTCCACTGTATACCAAACCAATGAATACGCAAGAGCAAAATTACAAAGGCTGATTTTGCGGGATCATTCAAATCCCCTGGATATGGGCGACACTATATAAGTACACACATGTCTGTACTTAAGTACATTCAATATACTTTTAATAAAAACTATTAGGCTTTTACAAAATTATGCATTTCCTAACATTTTACATTGCATAAAATTGAGACTGCCCAAGTCATCCATTTCGGCAGAACTACAGCTTGCTGTCACATTAAGATTTTTAGCAGAAGGAGGATTTCAACGAGGGGTCGGAAAAGACACTAATGGGGCCTTAGCATGGAGCACCAAGCGCAAAATTTTAAATCGATGTAGTAGGATGCATTAATGGAAATTACTAAGCCGCAAAAAGATTCCACAATTCTTCCAATTTTACATGGTCCCCTTTTTCCAGGTCTGGATTGTTTTGCATAAAACGTAGCATTATTGCATCCTGCGTTGTATTCTTGCGTTTTCCCCTTCAAACAAGGAAAATTTTTATTCAACCAAAGGAATCTGACCACTTTTGTTTATTATACTTTCATGTTTATTTGCAAAAATGTTTGTTTCACAATACAATTTCAAAGTATTTTTAAACCACTTCTTGTTGTTTCACAATACAATTTCCAAGTATTTTTAAACCACTATTTTTTTTGCCTAAAAGTAGCTTCTAGAACAATGCAATTTACTACGATCAATTCGTTCGAAAACAAAACAGAAATGAAGAGTAAAAAAGTAAAATCCAGAACACCCAAGCGTCAAATTGAAGTGATTACAAACTACTTTTACTTCAAAGTAGAATCTGGAACATACCTGATAGTTATTTTTACCTCTTCTATTATTAATTATTAAACATTTTAATGTTAATATTTGTTATGTTTACATGAATGATTTTAGCTGCCTATTAGCCTCTATAATGCCAATCTGGCGCTGAGGCAATATTATAAAATAAATTGTAATTATCTTATTAAACTGTAATAAATAATTTATTTAAAAATAAGTAATTGTTTAGCTTTTAATGTAGGAGTCGGCACTCGAATTGTTACCAACTTCACGTTGCTGTAGCCATCCAACGGCTAATAACAGTGCGCTCCTTTTTTGACAAGCTTCAATCAGCTATGTTATTTACTAGCTTACAGAAGTAAATCGGTTTTCGTTAGTAATTAAAAAGCTTATCGACATGAAACAGTGTAATTGCTTTGAATTTGGCTCGAAAATCGCAACCAGTCATTGTTAATGACAAATGACATGACATGACGTATGAACTAAATGTTTGTGTATCGGACCATTACATATTACAAATGATTTTTTGTTTCACATTTTATATTGAAAATTGAATTTTTCATACCGAATCACTGAAAATGTTACAAAAGGCTTTCAAATCTTTCAAAAACATTCGAGAAGTGGTGAAACATTTGTTTTACTCATCATGGTCATGGTCGAATTGCGTTGTGCCAATGCAACCAGAGGCCAAAAGAGTATTGATGATCGGGAAGGTCTTGCTGCGAGTTTGATGGTATTGACATGGAATCGTTTATTTTCAGCTGCTCCCCTAATTTGTACCGTCCGAAGGAATCAATCGACCGAAAATGGCCACAAGTCTTCTATCCGACCACAAAGCCAGTCCGTAAACATGGATAGTAGAAATCCCCTGAAGGTCCAAGAGATTGGTCGGAAGGTTATTATACGATACGTCCACCTTATAGTCCGGACATAGCATCCAGTGATTTTCATCTGTTCATAACTATGGCGAATGATTTTGTTGATGAAAAATTCACCTCAAAAGAAGCTTGTGAAACATGACTGTCTCAGTTTTTCTTTTACCAATATGGACGAGAGATTTAATGGGAGACGCGTGATTGAATTATTTTCGAAAAGGAAATAGGCTATCAAATAAAACGGTGCATTTTTGGCTTAAATTGGATCGTTTGAAATGTGCTAAATAAAGTCCTCAATGTCATGCAAAAGTAATGGATTTTCTTTTACGATTTTTGATGCTCAAGAAAGTAACATCTTAATTTTTTATGTAAATAAAACAAAAAACGATATACAAATATTTTGATTTAAGTGATTACTTTCATCTCAAAACGATTTTTGATCCTTTTCGCATTTTTTTCAGAACCAAAATGGCTCCAATATCTCGGTGCTTCTCTGAAATGGAACTAATCGATCTGACTCCTGAAACCGAACATCACTTGTGGTTATCCGACTTTGCTACACTATCGAAAAAGAAATATGTCACATCGATGGAGGGACTGGAGGCTTTCAACACTCCGTTATATACTAATAAGACTAATTAGATTCTACGAGACCAAAGGCATTGAATTTGCCTTACCAAATATAAGGCTTATAGTAGATAATTGATTCGATAAACTGGCATTTAAATAAGTACTCGTATATAACTTGTCAGTGATATTGTGAAGAATCAATTGCCAACTAAAATCCTATCGTGCCTTCCATTAAAAATCATTAGAATATTTGTTGCGTGTTTTGTTTTCGCATTTAAGCATCTCTTACGGAAGACCCTTTGTTATCAAAATAAGAAAACAGGAAATATCAGACATTGGAGCATAAAAACAAGGAAATTCAACCAACAAAAATGTTAATATTACATGATATAGACATGTATGAGTTACATATGGATGTATGCATGTAGCAGTTTAGTGATTTAACCATTATACTTTATATGTATATGTGGCAAACACAGTCACACACACACACACATACACACACACACACATAATGTGTGAGTGTGCAAGGAAAACATTTATCATATACTAAAAAGCATAAAAATGTAACATTTGGTGAAAACGGGGATAAATTATTAGCTTCATTCCAGTGGTATATTGAAATGGTGCACATACACAAGCAGCAACACTGAATAGTTATATGTATGTATGTACAAATGTACATACTCGTATACTCATTAAGAGCAAACATACAAGGATATCATATGCATTTGTATGCATAGGAAAATTTGAGTTATATCATCCCAGCAGCGGAATTGATGATTGGAAAGGCCAACAGTCAGGCATATTATTGAAGACAATAAATAATGGTTAGAATACGTCACTATCATGCACATGATAGTGGGTTCATATTCCCGATACCACATGCTGTTTTTATCTGAGCGGGGGTCACCTCAATATATCTGTCGAACAAATCGGGTAGTCGAGTAATCGACAAGTTCAGTAAACGCTTCTCAAACTGTAATGATCGGCATTGCCGTCAAACTGGGGCCAACAGTTTAAGTTAAGTGAGTCTATAAAATAGAATGTGTATAAAATCACTGAATGTGAGAATCTCTTAAATATCTAGTTCATGCCAGGGAATTTGTATTTTCCAATTCCATTTGTCTTCTGTCTTTCTTTCCGAAACTGTAAGGGAAGATATTAGAGATTATTTTTCTCATTTCATATATGAAAACTGTTTGAGTACACTTATAGGTATATTACAATTATAATAAAAATACATCCACTATTTGTGCATGACATTGAAGGCTTTATTTAGCATAGTTAGAATGACCCAATTTAGATCAAATATGCAGCGTTTTGTTTGTTAACTTATTCCCATTTTGAAGAGAATACCCCTTATGTTTCTCTCATAGAAACCCTTGTCCCTGTTGGGTAGAAAAAAACTGTGGCACACAAGCTTTTTTAAGGCGAGTTTTTCACCAGCAAAATCAGTCGCCATGAACAGAAGCTATGGAGCGAATACTCGTACGAATCTTCTAGCAAAGTTCCCTGAGTTTCAGGTGGGTCACTATCTGTATGTATGGCCTGGCATTGTCCTGATGGAACATAATCCTTCTCCTATTGAACAAATCTAGCCGTTTCTGGGAGCTTGCTTCCTTCAAGTGGTCCAATTGTTGACAACACAAGATCGAATTAAGAGGAGAACAGCTCATGGCAAATTCAACCATTCAAAATTTGATTTGAAGGCGGTTTGCGCCGGTTCACTGCAATTCATCTGTGGCCGTTTTCATTTGATGTCATCATAATTGATCCAGTTTTCATCATCAGTTCCTAATAGCTAAAGAAATGGTTGGATTTTGCTGCAATTCAGCAGTGATTCGCAAATACAAATTCAGTTCATGATAGTTTTTTGCGTTAATTCATATGGCAACCATACATCGATGTTATTTTTGTATCCAGTTCCATTTAGGTGTTTCCATTTTTTGTTAATTGTTTAGCTCCCGAAATTCGAAGCAGTGCTTATATGACGACAATTTTGATAATAAACTTTCCAGACCGTAATGCATTTTTTACATCAAACTTGCCAACGAAACCAAAGTTACGCAATACTGACTACTTCAGTATCAGGGCCATGACCACTGTTTCACATTTTCAGTCTGCCTTGCATTTATCATAAGATAAATGACGTTACGTTTATTCAAATTATTTTGCATTTGCAATTTAACATAGAATAAATGTTATTGTTAATGTTGATAGATTTATTGCGCACTCATATAGTGCTTGATTTTATTTATATATTCTATAATAGCATGATAATCAATGATTTTTGTGTTTATTATACGCACTTATATGATTAACAATGCAGAAGATTCACGATACATTTTCACAATCAATCAATTGTCTGAGCAGTACGACAGCTTATCCTTCCAACGCCATCTAGTGCAAACCGATCGCACTTATGCTTATACTGAATCCATCTATAGGAACAATAATGAATTTCTTTTTAACTATACCTTCTTAGTTTCATTCCACCAGTTTGAAGCATCGCTATAATACAAATCTAACAATTACTCAGGAATGAAGTGGTCCAATCATAGAAATATCGCAATATTTAACCTCCACATAAGTCTTAAACGAATTCAATTTCTGACGAAATTGAGATAAACATAAGAACTGGCTACTACTCCACATGGACGTAAATTCATGTTTAATGCGTTACTGAATTCTAATATCTAAAATTCTAATATCCAAAAGTTACAATTGAAACCATTAAAAATTGTCTACCCTATATTGTATAAAAGATCTGGGGAAATTAATATTAACATCATCTGATAGGCAAAAATGTAACACCTAGAAGAAAGCGTTTGAAGTATCAAGTGTCTTTTGACCAAATGCATTTGATGAGTTTTTGAATCACTTAGCCAATATCCGTCTATTTGCAGGGCTGGCGGGTAGACGCAATAATTGTTGTACCTGTCATTATGAAACTTCTTAAAACTTGGTACGGCCTAATATTTAGCCGGACTTTTTAAATATGCTACATCGACACACCGTCGCCTCCGGTACTTCGCATACAAATTGACAGCTTTTCCAAAATTCAATATTTATTGTGTAACTCCTCATTCGTAGATTGTAGTGGCATCAGATTTTGATCTCTGCATTTGTTAATAAAGTCTGCTTGAATTTGAAAATATTTACGGCATTACCCGCGTCTCATTCTATACCTCCCATACAAATGAATAACTTAATGAATATTTTCCTAAATTCATATCTTCCAAGCAGCTTTATTGAGTTTTCATGCAAATGTTGCCCGAGGCTCAGTCTCAAAATGTCATTCAGAAGGTCAAATTTTTCGTCACTTTTTCGAACATTTCGGCCAGTATTTTTTTCACGAATTTTCACGAATAACGCGTGTTATGTTATCCTGTAAGGCTTCAATAGTGTTCGGCTTGTCCACATAGACTAACAACTTCACATAACCCCACAAGAAATAATCAAGAGGCGTTAAATCCCAAGATCTTGAGGGCCAACTCACAGGACCAAATCGGGAGATAAGCTGCTCACCAAATTCATCCCTCAACATATCCATTTTTTCAACGAGCAGTGTGGCACGTTGCACCGTCCTGATGAAACCACATGTAAACCAAGTTCAACTCAGCCAATTGGGGCAAAAAAATATTCCTTGTGGTTGAGTAACATGCCCAATCACTGAGAATGACGACGAATTGACATTTTACGATCGTCATTAACACTGGTCGCTACGGCTGCAATATTTTCTTCGGTAGGCACACTACGCATGCGAGTCGATAGTTTTATGTCCAACAAAGTAAATTTGTTGCGAAATTTAGAGATAACAGCACGAACTGTTGATTCAGCAGGTCGATTATGACGACCTTAAATGGCCGTATCAAACAATGCACATTTGTCACAGAGCACGAATTTTGATAATAAATTTCAACGATGTGCAATCGTTGCTCGTTTGTTAGTCTTTTCATGATGAAATGGCAGAGCATACTGTACACTTTTCACTTTGACAGATGACGTTTGGATGCCATTACCAACTAGTGCTGCCAACCTGAAAAACTTAAACCATACAAAATCACCCTATAACAAACACAAATAACCTTGCATCTAATGACAGAAATATGGGACAGCTTCTTACATTCAGTACGCTTATATGCATTCTATTTTTGGACTCACTCAATGGGACCTACAGTTTAACGACGATTCCAAATGTCACAGTTTAAGAGGCATTAACCAGACTTGCCGATTACTCGACCCCTCGAAATGACCGTCAAAGATAGCCGGCGGTTAAATAATGATAGGTAGCTGTATGCGGGATTGAACCCGGGATCATGCAAACGATAGACGTCCAATACATATTGCTAGATATTTTGAAATGCAATCTTTTCCTCTGTACTTTGTAAGCCTCTATTTTGTGGTCCATTACAATGACATATAATTGTTCGTGAAATTTAGTGAAAGTCTAACAAATGGCCACGTCCATTCAATACAAATGATTGGTTTAACCCATACGAATGTATTTCAAGCTCGGTATCTTCCAAAGCAGTTAAATTGAATTAATTAAATTTGTCAAATTTCATGCTTAGGTGAACCAAATTTTGAGAATAAATGTGGATAAATGAAAATTGAAATTGATTTATCTGCTGTAATCCCTAATTTGTATACCGGAGCTACTCAAATTTTCGCTAATCTTATTAAAATGATACGTAAATTTTGAAAAAATTTACCTGATGGCTATGCCTTCTGTGATAACTCCCACATAAATTATATAATTTAAGCAACTTAGACCTAGATTCATACCTCTCATTTAATTGAATTATATTCTGTATCATTTAGCACGCATAAGGACTTAAAATGAAGATGTACTGTTGTAATGTCCTGTATCTTGAGGTGCCGATTTGCCAAATATCAGCAGTCTTTCTTTAACACCAAAGCGAAAGGCTTTGGAAAGTTATATCTTGGCTTCTTTTATTACGCTTTATGCAGGACATCTCTTAATGAAAACCGAGTGATTCACCCATTTACCTTCTGGCATCATTCACATTTTTGAACTAGCGCAAAAGGACATTGAATGAGAGTATATGTAAGTCAGTTCACCTGGCTGAAATTTTTGCACTGTTTTTTTTTTCTTTTTATTTTTGGACTTAGGACTTTTTCTTTAAGAGAGCTTGAATGGGACATCCTTTGTGTAACAAAGGAAATGAGTCACTATGGCTTTTATAATGTGTATGATGGTCTCCAAAAACATGACCGATGGAAAGATTTTCAATTATTGTTTCAAAATTAGGAGTATTTTTTAAGAGGCTTTACATTGGAGATTCTTTTGCTAAATAAAAGAGATTCTATGGCATCCTAAAATGAATAAGAAAAAAATAAGAAAATAAGTCAAATCCATGTCTGTAAAAAGGCCTTACAAAGCATGAGTTCCGCTAGTGGCTGGTGCAATAAACGCATACCCAAACATATGCACATACACAGAGGCTATACTTACATGTGTACTTATGTACGGTACTCATTGGATTACTCTTTTTTTTTTGGTTGTTATTTTTATGTATTTTTATTGGTGAAGTGCACTCGTTTGCCAAGTGTGAGTGATATAATGTGGAGTGCAGCAGTATGAAACAATTTCTATATTGAAAGTTGTTCTCTTTGCCCCAATGATTTTCGTAGTGACTCGTCCTTCTAAATGAAGACCAGCGAAAAGAGTAGTTCCATCTTTCTAAAGCACTTTGGGGATGTTTGCCCACAGACCAAAGCGGTTTTGGTAATAAACAGTTGCTGTTAGGCTTCAGTCAGTGAATTCAGTGAATTCTTCGCAGATGATGTGATGTTTTTTTAGGAAAACCCACGGATATGAGCGATCTTTATAGAAACAAATTCAAATTTAGAAAATAGTTATGATTTGCTTCAGTGTCTACTGCTATTCGAACCAAAAATATACCGATATTTGGTTTTGATTCCAAAAACTGAATCAAAAATATAAACGGAATCTGATTCATATATCAAAGAAAGAAAAAGAAATGTTGATTTTAATTCACAAATAATTCAACGATATAATTAATTAAGCCTTTTGCTTAGGTTTTATCCGGAAATTTTTGATTCAAATAATAAATAAGATGTTACAAAAACTTCACAGAACTTGATTAAGTACGAGTATATTCAGAAGGAATGGCACTTGGAGCATTTTTACTTATCGCAACCATGAAACGAAAACTTCATCAGGACTCATTTTTGGTTTCAACAAAACAAAAAAAACAAAAACAAAAAACAGAATTACAGAATTAAAATAGTTTACTTTGAGACCTTCCAATCAGAATATCCGTTTTATTATTATATGTTTTGATCGAAAGACCGAATAAATGTCCGTTTCTTGTTGCGTCTCAGGCAAAAAAACGTATTTTTATTCCTTTCGTTAAAGGTTTCCTTGAGATATCATGTCTACTACTCGATCAATTTGCCAGCAAGGTATACGGACATCCCCCAATCGCCGCAGAAATTCCGGAAACAAGATTAGACTTTGCGTATGAAAGTCTAACACGTCTACAACGTCAAAGTAAAAAAAAAAATTGTAATCCCATCACTATAAACCGGATTATACATAAAAATTTAAACATTCATTTTAAACCCAAAAAAGCAAAGTGTGATTCTTTTATCGATATTTAGGTCAAATAAAGGCGGTACAGAAATTTCAGACCGTTGAACTGACTTAAGTCTATCTTGACCCGTCATTTGGTGGAAGTGGTTTGGTGGAGGGTTGGGATAAATCTTTAAGTTTTTAGCAAATTATATTGAGAATTGGTGCACAAAAAAAAGAAGCAAAATTATAACTTACTGAAGTCTTCCATTTAGAAATTTAACACGAACAATTGATTTTTACCAAAACGACAAATTTATAAGTGTGGTAACCCCGCTATGGGGCGTGACAACGCATCCCATTTTCATCCGCAGAACTAAGTTTATTGTTATTAAATCCAGAGTAACCTTATGAAAGACATGAAACTAGCAATTCGTGCTTTAAAGCGGTGATTTATATGGAAGGTACCAGAAGAGTAACGGGTACTTGGTCGATTTTTCTTTAGTTTTACCAAACATCAGTAATCAATCAATATAATGAACAAAAAACCGCGCTCAGATCTGGTACGATAAAGAATGTCAAATTGCGTTTGAAGAAAATGATTCCTATCTATCGACATGGCAATACTGTAGCCAATTGTAAGGCTTGCTGCGAGTAAACGCAATAAGAAGCAAAAAACCTATATGTGAAAAGAGCGGCAGAGTGAGAACATAGTAAGATATAGAAGTGAAGCCTGGATACTATCAAAAGATCAGAAACAAAAAGTATGGAACAGGGCTACCCATTTGCAAGGACAGCGATGAAAATCCGCTTACAGATGCGCATAGAGTTGTGAAATAAGCGGTAGAGTGAGAACATAGTAAGATATAGAAGTGAGGCCCGAAAACTATCAAAAGATCAGAAACAACAAGTATGGAACAGGGTTACCCATTTGCAAGGACAGCGATGGAAATCCGCTCACAGATACGTACAGCGTTGTGCGATTATGGAAAGAGAATATTTCTATATGCCATGACACAAAATCCAAATGGCAACGCAATCGAAGTAATTATGCGCATTATCAACTATAGCATGAATTGCCCATCACTCATCTAACAGAATCACTGATCTAAAGCAGTATCTCTGCGGAAGACAAAGAAGCTACATGACTGTTTAACATCCATGGCAATCAGCTGATAATCTATGCGTTACTTTGGCGTCAAATCGTGAAAATATCGTTATTTATGATCATATATTATGCCAATATATGGCATAATAGGAGGCACAAAGTTTCGTTTCGTTTGCTAGCCATAAATATGTGTTTGCGTTACCAATTTTTTTATTTTGACAATTTTGGGCATAACACCTTCTTATCCAATGTCCTTTGCATCTTTGCTAAAGCATGAGGGATGTCAGAAGAAGCGTTGTATGTTGGGTCGCTATGTTCTTACCAAAAAACTCTGACTCAATAAGCAATAAAAGAAGCAAAACTACTGAACTAACTGAAATTAGTTATTATAACTGACACTCTTCGACACAGAAACCCTTTAAACATCACTTGGATACGTCGAATTTGCAAATTTTGCGATTTTCATCTGCAGAACTTGGTTTACTAAAAGCCTGATGAATGCTTGCTGATTTGTACAGAATGTAGTGCAATTGAATTAAAATTATTAATCTAGGGAAACAGTAGAAAAATTAACCTCCGAAAAATTGAGCAATTTGAAGACGAAGTATCAGAACAAGGCAGCAATGAAGTCTGTTGTTAATCGTAGAACTAAGCTTATCAGTTATTTGGCTATAAAGATATGGCTTTAATCGGGCATAGGTCTAATCTAGGATGTGCCAGAAGGGACGTGATTATAAACAAGTGCAATGCTCTTACATACAATTTGCTACAATACGAGGTGTGTTAAAAAACTAAGGTGAGCTTTCATTTTTCTTAAAACAATATTTCTTTATTCATCAATTTCTATTTTATCTCCTTCAAAGTAGTCCCCCTCAGATATAATACACTTGTGCCAGCGTTTTTTCCAATCGTCGAAGCAGTTTTGATATCCACTTTTGGTATGTTCTTGAGCTCTCTCAGCGATTCGGTTTTTATCTCCTCAATCGTCACAAAACGCCGTCCTTTCATGGCTCCCTTCAATCTTGGAAACAGGAAAAAGTCGCAGGAGGTCAAATCTGGTGAATACGGTGGCTGAGGCATGATAACGGTGTTGTTTTTGGCCAAATAATCTCTTACAAGCAAAAGTCATGAATTTTTTTCCACAATTCCGGTCATTTTTTCGTATTGCTTCACGTAAACGGCGCATAACTTCAAGATAATACTCCTTATTTACCGCACGACCTTGTGGTAAGAACTCCTGATGCACTACGCCATGGTAATCGAAGAAAACTGTGAGCAAAACCTTGACATTTGATCGAACTTGGCATGCATTTTTTGGTCTTGGCTATCCTGAACTCTTCCATTGGGACGATTGGACATTGGTCTTTGGTTTCAATGTCGTAACTGCATACCCATAATTCGTCATCAGTTATGACCCTTTTAAGCAAATCTGGATCATCGTTGTCGTCATTTAACAATTCCTGAGCGATGCTCATGCAGCGTTGTTTTTGGTCAAAATTCAGCAATTTTAGAACGAACTTCGCTTCCACACGCTTCATGCCTAAAATTTCCTCTCGCACATGAATTAGGAATTACAGTGACTTCTTCACTTGAAGATATAAAAATGTTAGGAAAAAAGAAAGGTACAATGGGGGAAAACTTAGATTGCCGCAATCTGTCTCGTAGATTTATTTCCATTTACTATGGAAAAATTTAATTTTGGTAAATTAGTCAAGTTGTGTGGGAGGTATCAGTAGGGAAGCGACAACGTACATTGTTTTTCTTGAACAAGCCCAAATTTGCCTGAAACTAGCATAATTGTATTGAAGATATGAACCGAAGAGTATATCCGCTAAATCGGTTATTTATGTCGGGGGTACCAGAAGCGCCCTAGGTAGCGGATCGGTTTTCTCAAATGTTATGAAGAAGTATAGATCAAAACAGTGAACAGAAATTCAGGTTGCTGCAGCCTACACGTTAGGGGAGACAGGGAAAAGTTGAGTATCGGAAAATCGGCCAATTTTTATGGAAAGTACCAGAAGGGGAGTAATAATGCGATCCATTTTCATTGTTAGACGCTATCTCAGCATATCCTCAACGTGAACTTAATTTTAGCTGGGTGCGGTGCAAAAGAATAGAAGATATTAACTTAGGAATATGTGGGTTAAATTGTGTGATTTGTGTCGGGATCGCCAGAAAATCACTGGGCAGCGGATCGATTTTCTGATATTTTACCCAGAAGTATAGAGCAAAACAATGGGAAAAAACTTAAGTTGCTGCAATCAACGCATTAGGGGTTGCAGGGGAAAATTAAATATCGCAAAGGAAAGGAATATATATTGAAATTATTAAAAGGGGTTGACAATGCGGTTCATTTTCACTCTTAGACATTATTTTGTCAAACTCGTAAATGTCTCGAATACCAAATTTAATTGGATGTGGTGGATCCGAATAGAAAGTATGAACATAAAATTATATTGGTTAAAAAATCGGTGATTTGTAAGGGGAGCATAAAAATTACTATTGTTAAAGAGAGTTATATATCAAAAGAATTGACAAAAATTGAGGCCTTTGCACTCTACGAACTATGAGTTGCTGGGAGAAAAATGAATTTCGAAGAATCAGTCAATTTGTAAAGGGGATACCAGAATGGCCGTGAAAATGCGTTCATTATTAAACACTTTCTCAGCACATTCTCAACGTGTACTAAACTTTGGCTAGATGCAGTGCAAGCCGATGGAAGATATGAACTGAAGAAAATATGGCTTTAATCTCTCAATTGTTAAAGGGGTTGGTTCGATCGATGAATTTTTCACATTTTACCTGCAATTACATATCATATGAAGGGTCAGAAATTGATGTCGCTGCAGTATACGAATTATAACTTACAGGACGAAAAAATCAAATTTTGGAATGTCGGTTAATTTGTATGAGAGGTAGCAAAAGAGATAGAATTGGCTGCAGCCAATTTACAATCACCGGCAAGGATTGGCATACCGCCCCTGCCGTTCACTTGTTTATAAATTTGTTTATTTGTACCGTACTTATCGATAAGTTTAATGTGTTATCACAAACTGTCAACTAAAGTAATGTCAAAAGGTGGAAAACCCAAGCGGGTCTAAGCACATTCTCTGGAGAAAGTGGACAATTATTTTAACAATTACAGCTTTTATATATTTGTTGTAACAAAGATCATATAAAGATCCCGTAATCCTTAAGTCCAAATCTTCAAATAATTATCGCTTGGTTTTCGTACCACAAAGTTAGTATAATTGCTAAATTTATATTTATTACCCAATATCGAGTTTCGTATTTGGTGTTCAGAATCCAGTGACAACTTGGGCCCGAGAACATTCCCTCAAAATTATTCTGTGTCAAGTTTTAGAAAGTTTCGCAATGATTAGCAGACGGACATAGCTCAATCGAGTAAAAATGTTCTGAAGGAAGTTTGCTTAAAATAAACTTAGTATTTCAAAAGCTTCCTTCGGGATATTTCATTTTTTTGAGGTATTAAATTATATAGGGTTATCCCTTTTTCGGCTTCAAAAGTAAAGTTAAACAAAACACATATAAATACTTGTATATGATTTCGATGCAACTTTTATTTCATTATAATGCTTGGACCCTGCCATTATGTATGAGATACCATGTTATTTAAATGACCGCCTCTGAATTCGTTGCAGCAGTGGATTCTCTTGACGTTTCTCTAACATTATTTTCAAAAAAATACGGCCCAGTGCTACCTCCATAATGCGCACCAAGTAGTTACCTTTTTTTGGATGCAATAGCTTTTCCGCAATCACTTCTGAGTTCTCCGAGCCCCATATGCGACAATTTTGCTTGATGACATTACCACCGAATGAAAAATTAGCTTCATGGTTGAAGAAAATTTTGTTCTATTGAAAGCCCACATTTGAATCACCTCGTTTGCAGTAAATTTTAACTATTTTTACACGTTCTTCGGTTGTTAAACGATCCATATTCGTAAATGGCAAACCTTTCAGTAAATAAATAACACTTCAGATGACAGGTATTTAACAGCCTTGCCAGATCGAAGGTTTTGAAACCACTAAATGGATATATATATGACAGCTATTTAACAGCCTTGCTAGATCGGAGGTTTTGAAACCACTAAATGGATATACAGATGACAGATATTT
>JAHXMU010000553.1:1060679-1082720 GCA_019455685.1 Philornis downsi
TGGAATGGCCCTCCACAGCATCTTCTCTATACGAAACAATAACAGATTAATTACGTAGGGTTGAACGGCAAGATATCTTCTAAAATACATCTACCGAAAGTTTATGGACAAGGGCGTGTCAAATTAATGGTACTAAAAGTCCACAGTAATAGAATAAAAAGAAATGTTAATGAAGTTCGCTCTGTCTTGTTCTTACTGGAGTTAAGGATAGAACCATTAAAAAAACATATGAAATCATCTGGAGGAGGCGCAAAATAAACCTTGATCAGGAAAGACCATTCCACTCCGCCGCTGTGTGTATTTATTGTTCACACTTGAGTGTGTACGTATATACATGTATAATGCCTTTGTAGTTAAATTTTTGTTTACTATCAGTATTGAAAATTCATTATACGGATGTACTCGTACAGTACTGGCCCATAAATAATGAACATATATCAAACAGCGAACATATCCAACCAGACTCACGGTTGAAGTTTCACTCAATGCGAGTACATTTTTATACCTTTACTTGGATTAATCAAGGTAAATATATGGATATCTATACATATATTGGTTTTAAATCGGTGATCTGGCAAGCCTGAAGTGTTACTTATTTAGCGATACAAATATGGATCGTTTAACAATCGAAGAACGCTTAAAATTAGTTAAAAATTACTACAAAAGTCGTGATATATAAGTGTGCTTTCAATAGAACAAAATTTTCTTCAACCATGAAGCTCATTTTCCACTCGGTGGTTACGTCAACGAGCAAAATTGGGGCTCGTAGAATCCAGAAGTGATTATGGAAAAGCCATTGCTTTTGGAGAAAGTGACTGTTTGGTGCGGATTATGGTTTGGTCATTGGCCATATTTTTTCGAAAACTACTTCAAAAGGACCCACTGCTGCAACCAATTCAGAGAAGGTCGTTTAAATGACATTGCAATCTCGTAATTATTGGCAAAATCCAAGCATTATACTGAAATAAAAGTTTAATCGAAATCAAAACTTTAAGTGTGTTTTATTTAACTTTACTTTTGAAACCGATAAATAGATATTTCACATAACGAAAAAAAAAAACAAATTCCTTTGCATTCTATGAATGAAATACGTGAGAGCTTCTCGCATGCAGTGAGCTTACACGTACTCTATTTTGGGACTCACTCAACGGGACCTACACTTTAATGACGATTCCGAATGCCACAGAATGCCATTTACCAGACTTGTCGATTGCTCGACTATTCGAAGCGTTCGTCAAACACATCGAGGTGACCGCCGCTCAAATATTCGTAGGTGGCTACATGCAGTATTAAACCAGGGATCACGTGAAAGATAGCCACGTGTACTAACCATCGCGCCACAGTCGGTGATAACTGTGGATTTTTCTGCATATATTTAGTTTGAAACAAAATACAAGAGGTATGTAAAAAGAAATCCACAAGATTTTCAATAGATAGCTTGAGGAATCTGTGAATCTGTGTTGCATAAGTGCAATCGGATTACGATAGGTGGCGTTAGAGAGATACGATTTCCAACTTAAGTAACATCTAGTTTCGTGATTGTTGGACTCAATTTTGGGTTACAATTCCCAGCTGCGAAAACTATTAGACCAAGTCAAGTTTTAAGAAGTTTCATTATGATTTATGACAGTTATTGTGTCTACACAGACAGGCAGTCACTCAAGCAGAGACGGAGATATCGCTCGATTGAATCATGATCGACTCGAAAAGCTTATGAAGCACAAATGGTCGAAAGATATTGGGCACCTTCTTCTTATGGGTACCTTTTCGACGTGTGAAATAGTATATATCTTAATTCCTTCGGGTGGCGGTATAATTAATTATGATTGCTTAAATGTATAACCACAAATACATTATTTTCCATTAAACCCTTCATAAGTTAATAATTTATAATTTTGAAATAACCTATTCTGTCATACTCTAATAGCAGAATACTGTATGTCTATAGCATTACTGAGATACTACGAATGATTTCCATGTTCACATGACCAAAGGATACTGATTGCAAAGAAGAAATTGCATTGAGAAGTAGTGCTGTGCGAATTAAAATTGCTTCCGTTTCCTGTGGAAACGAAAAATTGCCAAAATATTAATTATAATTTTCAACTGAAGTGCTATAAGAATCCTCACATTCAAATTGCTTAAAACGCCAGGACAGCAAGCCATGGGCAATATTGGATAAATTAATGCTAAAGCTTCACTGTGTGCATGGATATGAAAGAGAATAGTAGGGGGCACTAGCTAAATTAATCAAAAGTAAAAGAGATGATGTAATGACTATCGCTGTTGATTGATAAAGTCGATATCTTTTGCATTTCGTTGAGTTGAGACTCATTTATTACATTCTTATTTGAAAAGTCAGTCTTTGGTATAGAACACTGTGCCAATATACGTCAGTTTTATGAACGGAGGGAGATATTTATGTTTTATTTAGATGGCAAAGAGAATAAACATCTTTATCTATCATGTAGAAAATAATGCCAAGCGCTATGGTCTCTGCGCTTTTTCTCCAATTCGTCGCACCAAGTTTTGATAGCCTGGTCCTTCCAGCGGAGTTTTGGTCGCCCTCTTCTGCGCCACTCATCAAGTTCGTTGTCGAAAACTTTATGTGCTGGAGTATTCGGATCCCACCCCACAACATGGCCAACACAATTACTGTATATTGATGCGCTTGACTACACCGACGTCGGTATACTCTCCATTAACGTTGATGGGACCAAATATTTTCTGGAGTATTCTTCTCTCGTAAACTCCCAGTATTGAGTCATAACCAAGGATTCTACCCCATACAAGAGAGGACTTTGTCCTTAAATTGCTTGCTTGGCCCATACTAACATCAGTTGGCAAGCAATAGCCGAGCAGAGGTAGATGAATTCATCCACCACTCAAAAATTATTGCTCTCAATATTCACACAGCGTCCCTAGCGAGCAGACTCTTTGTTCGTTGAAACAAACAATTCTGTTTTTTCCTCGTCAATGTCGTCCTACAAAGATATATAAGATACGAGAAAATTCAAAAATCGGTCATGTCCTCATACAGTATTTTGCCGTATCGGATCGACGAAGGCAGTTTTATTGGTGAAAAGATGTTACGTGTCGATCCGTTTCTCTTGAGTCTCCTTCCTTTCGTATTTCCATCGGTGGTATTACCATGCGATTTAGGCTTCTCTACTAGTCGCCTTCTTATTTCAGCTGTCTTCCGCCAAAGGTCTGATGGCATTACCAGAGAAAACATGGCCGTAAGTGGAAAGTTGGGAGCTGTTTGGAAAATTCTACAAAAGATACTAGTTACTGCCATGTGAACAGTAGCAAACCACTGCAGAGCAGTAGAAAATTCGTCGATTCATCGAAGATGGAAACCTTTTACAAAATCTTGGCGTGAATGAGTTCACTTTTTGACGCGGAATATTATTAAGTGGCGTAGTGCAATTTCTGGGTTGATGGATTAGTTAAAGGCAAATAATATTAAATCGATAGCTTCGACACAGAATCACGTAGCCGTAATTTTATTCCTTTTTACAGGGAAAGCAAAGATTTGTTTTTAGAAGATGTGGATATACCAAAATTTGTTCTTTATCAATGTTTACGACTCTACCAGAGGTTGAATCGATAGATCGATTTATATTACAGTGAATTTTTTGTTCAATATGGTGCTCAAATGATAAGTGATAATACGTTTATACCGCAAGAACTGTTATAAAATTTTAACACAAAATGTGCATACTTTCGCTAGAAGGAATGATGACAGGGGCGGTCCCAAAACTAGCCGATATGACGTATAGATGGTGCCAGTACTTTGGGAAAAAAATTATTTTGGAAACTTTATGAAGCATGCTCGTAAGTTTTAAGTTTCAAGGCGCTACTTTGTTTAGTATTTGTATTTGAGCCTTCAAACTGTAAACGATCTCACTGAATTTGTAAACAAGGAAAAAATTGGTCATCATTATGCAATTCAATATTTTCATTTGAAAGGTCTCAGTTCAACCAATATTAAAGCCGACTCTGGAGGAATCTGCTCTGAAAGAGTGTGCTCCTTCGTTTACCACTGTAAAATATTGGGTAGCAGAGTTCAAACAAGGCCGTACGAGCTGCCAAGAGAACATCATAGTGGTCGACCAATTGAGGCGTCCACGCTAGATACGGTTAAGAAAATCCACAAAATGGTATTGGATGATCACTGGTTGCTTGAACTAGCTGAAATGATAGGCATTTAAAAAAGTGCTGTACATCGTATATTTGATTTGAAGATGGAAAAGCGCAAGATGGTTGCCGCGCTTGGTTTCAATCGGCATATTAAATAAAGCCACATTTTTGCGGCGATTTGTAACCATGGGGAAGACATGGGTTCATCACTTCACATCTGAGACAAAGAAACCGTCAAAGCAGTGGACTGGAATGGAAGAATCGTGTCCAAAGAAGGCGAAAACGGTTCCATCTGCAGGCAAGGTCATGACGTCTGTTTTTTGGGATGAGCAAAAGATTATTTTTATTAATTATCTTCAGAAATGAGACGGGCGAATATTATGCTAATTTATTGCGTTTATTGCTAATTTATTTACGTTAAGGAGATAAAGTTATAAAAAATATCGCATTTGGCGAAAATTAAATTGGTGTTTCATCAAGATAATGCTCCAGTTCAAGCATCCACTATTGCGATGGCCAAAATTAACGAATTCAAGTTCGAATTGCTTCATCACGCATCTTATTTGCTAGATTTAGCTCCCTTGGACAATTTTCCATTTCCAAACTTGAAAAAATTATTCGGTTTCAAAAGATTTGCTAACAATGAAGAGGTGGTGTCTGCTATTTTAAGGAGTTTGATAGTTCTTACTATAAACAGGATATAAAAGCTATTGAATATCGCTGGAGAAAATGTATCGAGCTCAAAGATTATGTTGGAAAATAAATAAAATTTTTCCCAATTTGTTTGTGTCCTCTTTGTTAGGTCGGCTAGTTTTGGGACAATGTCACGACAAGCGGAAACCCCATAAAGAACGACCAATGTCGGCTCGTAACTTCAAAGGAAGATTAAACCTATTTATGGGCATAATTTTGCCAATCCACACAATTTCTGAGCAACCGCATTTAACAAAGCATGTATACATGCGCAGCCACACAATAAAAGCCAACATCCCTATAAGCTGTCCTGATACATCTGAAATGCACGACGCAATTAAGACATTTGAGCGTAATAAATTGCCGGGGTTTGACGACATTTCCCCACAAATGTTTCTAGGTGACTCTTAATCCAGCACAAAAATCTTTATTCCCACTACGAAATGATTCTGGCAACGAATATTTTTGACAAAGGAATTAGCAGAATGATTGATTGTGAACGTCTCAAAAAAAGATAGTTTAACCGAACGCAGAAACTAAAGAGGAATTACGCGTCTAAGTATGGCGAGCAAGGTTACTGTTCACATTCTGTACAAGAGAATAGCTGAAAACACTCTAAAAGGCCTACGGAAAGAACAAGCTAACTTTTGGCTGAATAAATTATGCATATACCATGTCAACAGCCTGAAAGTGATAATCGAGCAATCTGTTGAATGGAGATCCCCTCTCTGGCTGGCTTTCACAGACTTTGAAAAAGTGTTGTCCATCTTTAACAATGGCGCTATAAGGAGTACTCTCGAATGCAAAGGTATTTCCAGAAACCTGATTGACCTCACTGAATGTTTATTAACGCGTACTCCACAACGATCTACTGAGTGAACGGATTCCCAGTAGCTCTAGAGTTAGGCAGTGATGTGTGTTATCCCTCCTAATATTTAATAGTCTTCTGGAGCTAGTGATGCGAAAAGCTACTGCACACATGATAGGCATAACTTGGGATCTGCAAGAGAGACTGGAGGATCTTGATTACACAGGTGATGTCTGTCTACTTTCTCACACCTTCGGAAACATGCAGAGCTGAAAGATCTTAAAGAAACGGTTAAATCCGCCGGTCTAAAAATAGATATTAAGAAAAAACTAAGCCTATGAGAACAAACGTAGCAAAAACCGACAAATTTCAGATTGAGATAGAAACTGTCGGGAAAAAAGTTTCAGTTCTGCTACCTAGAGAGCCTACATGATATATCAAAAAGTCGTAAAAAAAAAGATTTGTAACCTCATTAATAAAGCTCAGCAAGCATTTAATACCTTGATGCCAGTATGGAAATCCAGCACCATTTCCCAGAAAAAAAAAGACTGAGAATTTTTTATTCTAATACTAAATAAACACTCCTTTATGGATGCGAATCATGGAATATGGCAACCCGGGGCACACAAATCATACAGTCATTTGTAAACAGCTGTCTGCGAAATATATTGCGAATGTACTGGCCTAGGACAATACAAATAACCTTTTTTTTGGCATAAAACCCATCAACAACCAATAAATTTGAAAATAAGACAATGCCAGTGGCGTAGGATTGATCATACTTGGAAGAAACCTACAGATGATATTGCAGAGTAAGCCATTGACTGGAAACCTCAAGGCAGCAGGTGCCGAGGACGTCCATCACACATATTGAAATAAAAACAGGAACGGTCAATAATCTTAGTTTAAAGGAATTAAAAACATCAAATAGAAATGATTGGAATTCATTTGTAACAGCCCTGTGCTCCTCACAGCAATGAGAGGAATAAATATGTACGAGGTGTGTTAAAAAAAGCGGGCTACGTACATTCGAGTTTTGATTATTATTATGTTGGTACACACGTCTAGAAGATATGTTGACGGTTTTATCCATATAGCATGTTTAGTTTGTTTGTGAGAGGCATAAATAAGACAAGTGTTTTGCGAAAAAATGGATCAAAGAAGTTGCATCAAATTTTGTGTAAAAAATGGAACACTTGAAATGTTGACAGTGGCATACGGTGAGAGTACTCTGAGTCAAAAAAAATGTTTACAAGTGGTGCAAACTTTTCACAGAAGGAAGAGAATGTGAATGAAGACGCTTGCTCTGGACGCCTCCCAGCACATCAACAACCGATGAAAATGTTGAGAAAGTCAAGAAAATTGTTATAATCGTCGAATCACAATTAGAGAAGTTGCTGAGGATGTCGTCGTATTGGTTGGCTCATGCCATGCAATCTTTTTGGAAATTTTGGGCATGAAGCGTGCGGCAGCGAAATTCGTTCCAAAATTGCTGAATTTTGACCAAAAATAACATCGCATTAGCATAGCTCAGGAATTGTTGAATGACGTCAACGATGATTTGACGCCCAGATTTGCTTAAAAGGGTCATTACTGGTGACGAATCATGGGTTTACTCGTATGGTTATGACATCGAAATCAAAGCACAATCGTCCCAGTGGAAGAGTCCAGCAGATCCAAGACCAAAAAAGCACTCCAAGTTCGATCAAATGTCAAGGTTTTGCGCTCACTGGTTTCTTCGATAACCATGGCGTATCAGGAGTTCCTACCACAAAGTCGTACGGCAAATAAGGAGTAGCAGTATTACTAGTTATGCGCCGTTTGCGTGAAGTAATACGAATAAAACTCCCAGAATTGTGGAAAAAAATTTATGACTTTTACATCATGATAATGCAGCTGCTCACTCATCTTTGCTTGTGAGAGATTATTTGGCTAAAAACAACACCGTTTTATCATGCCTCAGCCACCGTATTCACCAGATTTGGCCCCTCTTCGACTTTTTACTGTTCCTAAGGATGAAGAGACCCATGAAAGTACGTCATTTCGCGACGATTGAGGAGATAAAAACTGAATCGCCGAAAGAGCTTAAGGGCATAACAAAGAATGCATATCAGAACTGTTTCGAGGATTGGAAAAAACGCTGGCACAGTTGTATTATATCTGAGGAGGACTACTTTGACTTAGATAGAATATAAATTGATAAATAAATAAATATTTTTTGAGAAAAATGAAAATATACCTTTTTTTATTAGACACACATCGCGTATATTTAATGTCGACTAACATTTTGTGGTGTCTCCCAAACAAATTGATATATTTTCTGAATTTCCATCAATTTCCGCATTTGCAGACTGCAATATTTTTGCTTATTATATTGCTCAATAATTCTGGATAACATTTTGTTGGACATGACTTTAATCGATAGATTTTTTTTTTCATTTTGCTGGAAAAAAATTCACCTCAAAACTAATGAAAATCGGAAATTTCAGTTTTTTTTTTGCCAATAGTAATTAGGAGAGGTCTATGAGAGAGGCATAATGGAATTAACTTTATTTAAATGAACAACAAGTTTTCGAACAAAACGGCGCATATTTGACCTAAATTGGATTATTGTAAGTATGATAAAATGCTATGCCAAAGTATTGGCCTCCTTTTTACTACACCCTATACAAAATTCATAAATACCAACATTGCTTATGAAAGCTCCCCACATACTCATTCTTCCACCATCGAACTTCACTGAAAATTCGCTAATCTTATGCAGAGGCGTGACAGTTTACAAACGATGATAACTGAGCGAAAGCAACAAGAAAACAACAACAAAATCTAAATTATAAAGAAAGTCATTCAACGATTTTTCTATTTTGTTTTATTTTCTTGTTGTTACTGTTGGCTTTTTAGTGGAAATTTCTGTTCTTATTGTTGTTGGTTTTTTTTGTGTGTTGCCGTCATTTCTCTAAAGGAAATTGCAGCTTTTCATTTGCAAACTACTACTGCCACCACGTTTACATGCACAAATATGTAGATAGATAATGTAAATTACAACCAAAGAATACATTACGTCCTCTACATAGAGGACGCTGCTGATGGGGACGAGAAAAGGAAACGTAAAAAAAGAACCATCTCTAAGCAAGGAAGAGAAAACACTCGAAACGATGCTCCTTTATTTGGCTACATTTCATTCATTCTTTTTGCTGGTAGTGATTTTAATGTTTGCAAAGTGCTTTTGATATTATCTAAGAGAAAGAGAGAGAGAGAGAGAGGGAGAGTCGGGGTAGGGATAGCGGAGGCTGAGATGCTGCGAAAAGATGTAAACTTGTAGGGTATTTTGAATGGAGACACTGAGAATGGATGAATACATAATGCAACTTATATACACACAACGGCATCAGCAATAACGACAATAACAACTAACAAAATCTGAATTAGTCATGTTGTTTTCTTTCCGTTTAGTTGCACTTTTTTTGCAAATGCCGAAGAGTTTACATAAAATTTGCAACTAAAAAAAAAATCAAACAAATGAGCAGACGTTGTCGCAGAGTGTCTTTTCGTTTGTCTCCCCTTTGTTACTGTTGTTACGCAAAAAGCTTAAGAACAACATTTCATTGTTCTAATAAAGTCCTGAGTTTGAAAATTGCAGTAGTTAAATTGGCAACAGCTTAATAGCCATGATGGGCATTCAAGTGATGAACATGAAATTGAGTCATATTAAGGTCATATCTCGGTCAATGTGTCTCAGATAATGACTCCGCGATCCCATTGCGGAATTGTAAGTTATCACTTTCTTATGTATGTAAACATATCTGCCCATTCCAAACGTTTTAGAATCTTCAATTTCAAAATGTTGTTCTAATAAGAACATCAACAAATCGTTAGTTATTTATATGAAAACAATGAAATATTAATTAGTAAATTATCTGTTCCATGATATGTCTTTTAATCATTGAAATTGAAATTTTGTGCAAATACAGGGTGGCGCAATAGAACGTGCATATTTAAAAAATAGATTAAAAAATAAATACAAAAGGTATGGTTAAAATAAATCTAAGGCATTGTAGAGTAATGAATGGAGTTTATTTTTTTACAATAACATCATCTAAATGGGGACCCTTTCTTCGACGGCACTCCTCTAACCGCAAACGAAAATTATTGAAAACTTCCTTCAGTAATACTGGTGTAATGGCTGCCATTTCCCCAAGGACATTTTCCTTGAGCTGAACGATGTTTCTTGGATTATTACTGTAGACTTTGTGTTTGAGGTATCCCCACAAAAAAAAATCAAGAGGCGTCAAGTCTGGACTACGTGGAGGCCATGGGATATCACCTCTTTTCGAAATCAGTCTGCCAGGGAACATCTGCTTCACCAACGCCATGGAGTCATTTGATGTGTGACAGGTAGCTCCATTTTCCCGCGCATTTTCGAAGAAAAAAGGACCAATTATTCCTCTGCCAGAGATTGCTGCCCATACTGTCACTTAAGGACTATGCAATGGTTTCTGGTGTTTGATTTTGGGATTTTCACTGTTCCAGTAACGACAATTTTGACGGTTTACGAACCCATTCATAAGGAAATGAGCCTCGTCAGAGAAAAGGATATTGTCAAAATTGGAAAATCGATTAAGCATTTCATTAGCAAATGCGAGCCTTGCTATGAAGTCAGACTCTTTCAATTCTTGTGTTAATTGCAGCTTATATGGATGCAGTTTAAGATCCAGTGTTAAAATTCGTTGCAAACTTCGTTGCGATAATTGTAAGACAGACGATCTCTTGCGAGTCGACATTTGTGGATTTCCTCGTACTGACTCCATAACTCTCTCAACATTGTCTTCGGTCCTAGATGTTCTTGGACGACCATTTGCTTGTGGTTTAAATGTTGAACCGGTCTCTTCAAAACGCTTTACCTATATTTTAATTAAATTAGCACTCGGAGCTTCACTAATTCGCCGTAGTCCATATTCAGTACAATATAGTCGCCTAGTGGCAATATATGAACGAGAGTTCTCGTAAAATGCGCGCACATAAAATGCGCGACGCTTCCCGTCGAAGTGATTCATAGCGACTAAAACTTCATGAGCCCGCCAACCCAACGATGTAGGCACGTTATAAAACGTATTATCTCGTGAGATTTGACATCGGACTATGCTTATGGTTTGGAAGCAAACCGCCAGTCGAGTATCGTGGAGTATCGTGCCAATGCTGAACCGTTTGCAGAACATCCAAAGAAGCTCACGAATTTCGGTCTACGACAAAGTATTTCCTAATGCCCTCAAATATTCCGCCTGATGCTTGTTAAAGCGGCATACTAACATCGATCCTTGTTAGGTAAGGAGGCAACATCTGCTACCGAAACGCAATTCTAATATCAGCCAAGTATTCGCTGCGGTGGCCTAATAAACCGGCCATCTTGAATACGATTTTTTATTAAAATCCGAAAGAAATATAATAGACGGAACTTTGCAAACTTGAACAATCCCTCAAATGTTATAAACGGCACGATTTAAGGATATGTACCCGTATTGTCTGGACTCTGCAGAGAAGGTACATCTATCATATTGGCGTTTGTCCTCGACAAATATGAGTGTGACAGAATCAGTTGATTCCGTGGACTCAGAAAGGATGCACATAAAACTGTGATATCTAATAATGCTGTCAAGCTGAGGTGCATGAATTGGAATGTGAATTTGCAGTGGATAAGAGACTTACACCTCTTGACTCACAATTTAACCCGCAAACGACCGTATGCCAACAATCCATTTTAAGGCGAAATATTTTTTATATCACACTAAATAGACAATAAGCTCCGATGGAGGACAAAGACAAGGAACCATTTTATGACGTTGCTCCGGCTACGATGCTAAAATTATTGGGGGAAATGTTTGGCTATCAACCGTAAAATTAACCTTTTCCAATCATAACACGAGAGCATAGATTTATCACATACAAAACAAAAACAAAAAAACAAATTCTGTTGCATCTGATGAATGAGACTTGGACGATCTTCTCAAACTCAGTGAGCTTACACGCATTCTATTTTTAGGCTCACCCAATAGGACCAACGGTTAAAGGGCGATTTCGAACGCCGCAGTTTTAGAAGCATTTACAAGATTTGTCAATTACTTGTTCGTTAGACGAATAGAGGTGACCGCCGCTCAAAGAGCAATAAGTGACTGGGCCTTATGCGGTGTTGAACCCAGGAACATGCGAACGATAGTCGCGTGTACTAACCATGGTGCCACGGTTGGTCATATAACAATAGACAAAAGGCACGCTTGTAGTGCGTGTAATCCGTGGCGCTAACATAGAATCAGATCCCTACCAGGCAACAACTATGTACAGAGAAAAACGTATGCAACCATGTGCCGAAAAGGTTAGACGTCTCTAAGTTGCATCCCCCCGAGATAATCATAGCCTACTTCAACAAATTCTCTCCGTTAATCCTAATGCTCCTGACACAGTAGCAACATTTTGCGCATTTTGTAGCAACATTTTGTTGATCATTGTTTTGGTTTATGTGGTCAAAGACTTTTGTTAGAAAATTGCATTGCTTCTTGTACTGTTCATTTATTTCATATTTTCGGCACTTGCAAAGTAAATAAGAATTTTGCTTTGAGTGACCCTTTGGTTTGTTAAACAATAAGCGTAGCAACAGTTGAAAGTTTAAGTCGATCGACGCGGTTGTTCTGTCTGCCCCGCTGCAGTTGTTATTACATTTTAATTTAAGTTTAAAGTAGAACACATAATATTTTATGTTAAATAAAATGTTATAGTGGTTCAATATTAAGAACTGAAAACTGTGTTTTTAATTCTTGGTGGCTCAGCTGCCACAAGTTTCTCTGACAATGGCAACTGTCACAAAAACTGTGTCTGTTTATGGTGTTATGACGAAATGAATGCTCCATCGTATCTGAGGAAAAAGATGCTTCATAGCTGGCAACGTCAAAAGTAAGTAAAGCTATCTCCAGCGAAAAATGTCACCCATGGCACTTTTATATAGGAAATATGTAACCTATGATACACTTCTATACGGTATATGAGTATATTCATCAAGACACTTCTTAATACAGAAAGGAGTGTCCTTCACGACCGTCCTGCAGGTTTGTAGAACAAGTGTACTCCAAATCACTTTGCTATACGAAAAGCGAACTCCAAATCACTTTTCTATAAAATAAAACGTGCCTTCCAGCATGCAATTTTTACGTAGAAAAGTGTAAGAAAAGTGCGAAGATAATTTTCGTATAGAAAAGTGTTTGAGGATATAAATTTCGTACGGAAACGCGTCTGTGAAGGTAATTTTCTAATAAAAGATTATCTAGGAAGGCTATTTTCGTACAGAAAAGCGTCTGGGAAACAACTCGCATATAGGAAAATATTTGGAAAACTATTTTTATGTAGAAAAATAGTTAGAGGACCATTTTCATTTAAATGACAGTTTTTATGTAAAAAAAAATTTTCTGGGAAGACAATTTTCATATGGAAAAGTGGCTGGGATGCCGATTTCCGTATTAAAATGTTTTGGAATGATACTTTTTTTTGTAGAAGCGTATCAGAGAACATAATTTTTCTGTATTGTAAAAAATCAACTTGCATAAAAATGGAAAATGTACAATAATAACTGACATTAATGTACTCCAATGTAAAAAAATGTTTCTTAGAATGCCACTCTAAGGATGACACAAGTGACATATTTTGACGAGTTATAGAATGAACATTTCCATATTGAGAAGAAATACTTGGAGTGTACATCTAAATGTATATACCAACAATGACAGTATTAATTGTTTAACCATCGCCTATTCTAGCTGATGTGATTAGACCTTATCAATACGGCGTTAGACCTGGCAAATCAATAAATGATCACATATTAACAGTATGCTTATATAGCATCTTTTAGTCAATAGTCCGATACGGCAGCCGAATTTGGTATTACTGCAAAGCTCTTTAGTAGAGATCAGCGAATATCTTGGTGAACCATTTAACGCCAAATAGAGATTTAGAGAGAGCAGCAGCCTATCATAATATCTCTGCAAAATACAACTGTAGTAAACTAGATTGATACCATCATTAACAAAAGCAAACAAAAGTGTATAATATACACTAATGGTCTGTGTCATTAGTGTATGATTGTTAAAAATTTACGAGATGTTACTTCAGTCTTCTCAAGCATTGAGGAAGTGTGAATGACAATAGATGATGATGGTGAAATGGCATAAAACAAACTTTATTATTTCGGTGAACAAAGAGACTACTTGTGTGGAATACTGTGTGAATCTTGGCATTCGTAACTTTGTCGTAATTGACGATAATACATATATTGGTTACGTAATCAATAAGACAAAAGATGCCAACATAGAAATTAAGGGAAGCGTATTGTTTACATCCAGTTGCGGTTATGGGTTTAGCAACTTGGTTAATAATGACACCAAGTAGTATAAGAATGACAAAACTCTTACTCAACGATTCTTAAAGCAAGCGTACCAGACACTAAGCCTGCTGTCCAGCGCTGAATCCTGGATTTCGACAAAAAGGGGATCAGTCCTGGGGGTGTGCAATATGTTCACCAGTGAATCGTATAAATAGAGTTTTATATTGGATTTACACCAATGTCGACGTTGTCAACCACATACAATTACAGCGATTGAACAATCTATTTTATCTTTGACAGATGTATAGAGTTATCCATTTTTGGGTTTCAAGTAAAGTTGTACAAAAAAAAAAAAAAACACATATAAAGCTATTATTTCAATGCAACTTTTATTTCATTATAATGTTTGAACAATGCCATTATGTCCGAAATACAATGTCATTTAAATAGCTGCCTCTGGATTGGTTGTAGTAGTGAATCCTTTTGAGGTAGTTTTCGAAAAAATACGGCTCCAATGGCATCTTCAGGCCATAATGCCCAACAAACAGTCACGTTATCCGGATGCAATGGCTTCTCTACAATCACTTCTGAATTCTTCGAGCCCCATATGTGACCATTTTGCTTGTTGACGTAGTCATTGAGTGAGAAATGAGCTTCACCGCTGAAGAAAATTTTGTTCGATTGAAAGCCCACTTGTAAATCACCACTTTTGTAGTAAATTTTAACTATTTCTACGCGTTCTTCGGTTGTTAAACAATCCATACTCGTAAAGAGCAAACCTTTCACTAAATTAATAACACTTCGCAATAACACTAACAACTGAAAACTTTGCCATACCGGTGGTTTTGAAATCACTAAATGTATAACCGATGCAGAAAAGGACTCCCGAAAGGCCTAGACTTTTAAAATTATATCAAAATTTAGTGTGGCAAATCGATTGGCTCCGAACAGAGTCGATGCATAGTCGAACAACATTTCTACTCGAGACACTTTGTCTGTAAGCAGCTATGTATATAAATGGAGCTTCAAAACTTGATTTTCTTTGGATATAAATTTAGAAAATAATGGTTTTATGTCAATCCAGTCGCGGCCGTGACCCTATAATAAGTATAAGCGATAGTTAAGATGTATCGCGACACGGACAACTTCTTCTTTTTTAAACGGAAGTCTTCTCGATGTACCGACGATCATTTCAAGCATCTGGAGCCATCATTATTATCGTTCGCGTTAACCGTCCAGTCCAGTCTGTCTAACAACAGAAAACGCTTAAGCTCACATAAAATGAAAAACTATTTCATATCTCATTCAAAGGGTGCAGGGAAATTGCTTTTTGGAATTTGATGTTTCGATTTTGGTTAAAAGCGGCAACTTAATAAAACACATTTTTATGTTTTAAGGCGCCTCGTTGTTTAGTATTTAAAGTTGAGCCATCAAAAGTAAACGATCTTGGTGAATTTGTAAACATGGAAAAAATTGGCCACCGTTTAACATTTCCATTTAAAAAGTCTCAATCCAACAAATATTAAAGCTGAGCTAGATTCTACTCTGGGAGAGCCTGCTCCCTCGTCTGCAACTGTAAAATATTGGGTAGCAGAGTTTAAACAAGGCCATACGAGCTGCCAAGACGAACACCGTAGTTGTCGGTCTATTGAAGTGATAACGCCAGACACGGTTAAGAAAATCCACAAAATGGTATTGGAAGATCGTCGTTTGAAGGCGCGTGAGCTAGCTGAAATGATAAGCATTTCAAAAAGCGTTATACGTCGTATATTGGCCAAGCATTTGAAGATGGGAAAGCTATGAGCAAGATGGGTGCCGCGCTTGCTTTCGTGCTTTCAAAACAAAAATAGCGTAGTGAAGATCTTTCAGTAAAGTGTTTGGCGATTTTTCACCGCAATAAAGCAGAATTTTTGCGTCGATCTATAACCATGGATGAGACATGGGCCCACCATATACCTGAGATAACGAAACAGTCAAAGCAATGAACTGGAATGGGAGAATCGCGTCCATAGAAGGTGAAGACGGTTCTATTTGCAGGCAAGGAAGCGACGACTGTTTCTTCGGAATGCGCATGAGAATATTTTTATTGATTACCTTCAGAAAGGAAAAACCATTAATGGCAAATATTATGCTAATTTATTGCAGCGTTTAGATGGTGACATTGTGGAAAAAAGGCCGCATTTGGCGAAAAAGAAGGTGTTGTTTCATCTATATGTAGATAATGCCTCAGTTCACACATCCATTATTGCGATGGCTAAAATTAATGAATTAAAGTTCGAATTGCTTCATGCCGCAGTTTATTCCCCGATTTAGCTTTCTCGAATTATTTTTTATTTCCAAAGTTGAAAAAATGGCTCAGTGGTAAGAGGTTTGCTAACAATGAAAAGGCGTTGTCTGCGGTTGACGGTTATTTTAATGAGTTGGACAGTTCTTGCTTTAAACAGCGTATAGAAGCTATTGAATATCGCTGGAAAAAGTGTATCGAGCTAAAAGGAGATTATGTTGAAAAACGAAGAAAATTTTTACACACTTCTTTGTGTCTTCTATGTTAAGATGGTTAGTTTTAGCATTTAAATTTGAAGTTTAAATTTCTGCACTAATTAAACATTTCGTGTAAAAGGTTAGATTTGCTATCTCTTAAATTGTGTTTCCCGTTACCTTAACTGAGCGTCTTGATTTCTGGGAAATGCCACTATATAAGCACTGCAGCATTTTGCATAGCAGCTTTTTCCATTCCCAGAAAATATTCTTTCTCTGCATACGAAAATCTACCATCGGCCTGCTCATGTATCACGTGAAATTATTTTACATAGTAGGGTGGCGCATAAGTAACATTAATATTTGATCAGTGAATACATTTTTTGTTTAAATCTTTTTTTTCGTCTCTTTACGGAATTAACTAAATAATACTTGGAAAAATTAAGAGAAAAATTAATGCCAAAAACGCATTCTATGTAGTCGCCGTTAACGTTACTTATGCGTCATCCTTTATTTATAGTTCCTAGGCGAAGATGTATGAAGAGAAGAACGTACAAAAAAAAATGCTATTGTTTGTAATATGTCAAGTATCTACATTGGGGTCATTTATCTGTCAACTCAAGTATCACAGTTTACGCTTTTGATTAATGTTAAATGGACAATGGCCATAAACTGACATATTCCAACAATCACAATCACGCTCAGGCACCAGCGGCGACTGGTAGCAATACCAACCGACCATAAATAAAAAGCCAGATACGAGTATTTATGCATTGGCACCGAAGGATCAGAAGGAGTGTACATATACAGAGGATGCCAAATTCATAGTGCCACATCATTCGATATTACTTGTAGTGCAAAGACAATGAAATGTATTTCACCCACACTAGTATTGGTCCATGGCATTCATTGTACTGTTATTTTCTCTTATCTCTCGTATGTGTTATCAAATATTTTGGATGTGTGCACGTTTGGAATAGTGTGTTTGTGTGTGTGTGCGTGTGTTTTTGTCCCAAATGGTTAGTAGAGAATTATAAATATTGAGTTTAGTTCAGTTGAAAATTCTGCTCGACTATTTCCACCCTTCCTCCGATTCAACTTCCCCTCGCCCTGTGTTTTAGTAAATGATGTTCCATTCCTATTCTGGCAGAATGTCTGCAATTCATCAATCACATGAAGTAAATGTGTACATTTATTACAAATACAGAGTAAAACTAAATGTATAATAACATACTCGCACCGCAGGACTCAGTTCCATAAGCATTTGCAAAATACAGAGCAAGAGCAAGATTAGCGGGGAACGATTAATGAATGTCAACGAATTGAAAATTATCCAGAGCATAATTTTTACGAATATGCCGTATAGCATTTAGTCTAATTTGCCCCATTTGTCCAGTATTAAGTGAAGTAGATCAAATAAATTGTAGCCACATAAAGAATGGAAGGATTTTTAAGAAAGTCCTGCTCATTAAAACTAATATGACGCATTAATGTAACCGCAGGATAAGAGAGTACGCAGTAGGAACACTGCCGTAAAAAATACTTCTCAAACTGACTTGCGACTAGCGTATATTATAAGCGGCGAAATTCAAATAGAAGGGTCGAACATCTATCATTTGGCAATGAATACTTCAAAAGGAGAATTAGAGAAACCCTTAAAGTTTGACCATTAAGCAAATACATCTGGTACTTCTATTAGACTGACTGTTATCCCCAATAACTAAACACAACCGCCATTATGTTGTTATACTGTATTATTTTATAGATGCGATGAGTGACAGGACGAGGATGCAAACGTCTTAAGGGAGAAGATGTGTGTAGACTTAACCTTAACGTTTGGTTCAGGCTACAAGGCCAGTTCTGCTTACTATAAATGATCCACTGGACGCATTAAATCACAACCACAACCGTCATACCAAGAAAAGTGAGGTTCTTACCGACTTAAAGTTTGAGAAAAGGTTACGGCTTACATCGTATACAGCTGTTACTTAGAAAAAAACAAATTTGTAACTGACCAGATAATTATTATAGGTTGATTTTGTAATCGTAGTTTTTTTTTAAATCGAATAAAACACTCAAATTTGCATCATATATGTATTACAATTTTTTATTGGAATCGATAAACTGGTCTTTACCATTTAATTTTTAAAGATAATTTCATGTAAATGTTGTCTGCGGCTCCGTATTAAAATGTCCACTCGGATGGTCCAATTTGTCGTCACTTTTTCGAGCATTTCGGTCTGCATTCCACGAACAACGCTGCTTCAATAGTATTCAGCTTGTCCACATAGACTAAGGACTTGACATAACCCCACAAGAAATAATCAAGAGGCGTTAAATCGCAAGATCTTGGAGGCCAACTCACAGGGCCAAATCGAGAGATAAGCTGCTCACCAAATTCATGCCTCAACATATCCATTGTTTCACGAGCAGTGTGGCATGTTGCACCGTCCTGATGAAACCACATGTCAACCAAGTTTAACGCAGACAATTGGGGCAAAAAAAAAAAAAATTCCTTGTGGTTAAGTAACACATGCCCAATCGCTGAGAACGGTGACGAATTGACATGTCACGATCGTCATTAACACTGGTCGCTACGGTTGCAATATTTTCTTCGGTACGCACTCTACGCATGCTAGTCGAAAGTTTCAGGTCCAACAAAGTAAATTTGGTGTGAAAATGGTAGAAAGCAGCACGAACTGTTGATTCAGCAGATCGATTATGACGATTATAAAATGGTCGTATCAAACGATGCACATTTGCCACAGAGCACGAATTTTGATTCAAAATTTCAATCGTCGCTCGTTTGTTAGTCTTTCCATGATGAAATGTCAGAGTATACTGTACACTTTTCACTTTGACAGATGACGTTTGGACGCCATTACCAACCAGTGCTGCCAACTTGAAAAACTTAAATCTTAAAAAATCACCCTATAGATGTCTTGATGCGCATCTTAACTGTGCAGTCGATCACAATTCTCGTCGCGCTGATAGGTGCATGGCCTCCGACGGAGGGCAAAGATTAAGCGGGAGAACTTTGTATAAGGTATATTAAAAAGAAATCAATAATCTAATTGTAAACTGTATCTCAAGCTGTATAAGTGCGAAAGACTTACGCTAGATGGCGTTAGAAAGATAAGACTTTGTACTCAAAAAACTGCTTAGACAGTTTTGTGATTATCTGGCTAAATATTCGTAGAGCAAGTGCCAAACATGACCACCCCATTTTCCAAATTTTCCTCAACAAAACTCAAAACGCAAGCTAGGCTGACAAAAATGTGAATAATGTTCATGATCCTGATACCGTAGCAGCCAATCATGTCCAAACTTGATTTCGTCATTTTGATATCAAAGATGCGCTACGCTTTAGTACGTCAATTTTCGAAAATGTGAATAGAATAATTGAAATTATTAAGGCCGACTTAGGTTTTCTTTTTCAGATTTCACCATTGCATTAAAATTCAATATAATAGATAAAAATGTAAATAGTTTCAGCCTAAGAGTTAGGGATTAAGCAGACAAATACATTTTCATAAATCGGGCAATTTGTGTGAGAGGTACCAGAAGGGGCGGGTCAATGCCGCCTATTTTTATTTTTAGAAGAGAATGATGTATGTTAAATGCTGTTGAATTCAACACAACTGCTTGAATCTACGAATATTTGGGTTAAATCAGACTTTTGTATGGAAGGCACGAGAAAAGGCAGCCACAGCCAATATTTTTAAGTATTTTTCAAAGCATTACAAAACTATAGAGGTGGCAAAAATGTGGTTTAAGAAACACATATTGTGAAAAAAAACTCTTGTTACATTAAACGCTTTGTTGTGGATGGTACGGTTTTGCCGTAACATGTGGTAGCATTGCCGTAAGTGAAGGTATAAAAATACAAATTTTCCTTAAAAAAAAACTGGCCATTTCGATACACGTATGGGAAAAGTGACTTTTGCGACAGGCTCATTTATCTGACGATGAGTCAGCGTTCGTGACACTGTGAATCCCATTTAGCGATTTCAGAGTCAAATAGAGCACAAAAGAATGTACGATAAATTGCAACAGCCACATATATTAGATGTGGCACCATCGCTTGTCATTTTCTCCGGCATTTGCAAAATGTTCCTGGTTATAGAAATGAGATGGTCAGGTCTTTTATCTTAGGAACCAGAATTTCCTCAATCGCTGAGTGAAAGTAATTCGCAAAAATGATCACGACTGGTTCAGCTTACGCCAATAGTCTATGTTAAACATGTGAACAACATAATATTTAGGCGGACACAGCGTAATATATTGCTAGATCTTAACCGAGGATTTCAAATGGGCAATATTGATCCACCTTTTCTAGAAAATGGTGAAAGTTTTGTGGCTACAGTTCGCAAATTGCGACCAATTTGGGGTCAGAATAATGGTCTCCAAAAGAGTCAACTGTAAAGAGATTAATGGATAAATTTGTCAAAACTGGGTCTGTTAGTGATGTAAAGACAACAACGCGCCTTCGACCAGGTCGATCGAAACTCCATCATCAAACTCCATCCCCCTCAATTCGATACCGAGCTCAGCAAATTAGTGTCTCCAAATCCACTATGCAACGAATTTTGACGAAAGATTTGCATGTTCATGCATACAAAGTTCAATTGACTCAGGAACTGAAGCCAGCTGACCATGGACAGCGAAGGGAGTTCGTTAATTGGGTAATGGAGAGACAACATGAAAATGCTGATTTTGCCGATAAAATCACCTTCAGTGACGAGGCCCATTTCCATCTTGATGGCTTCGTCAATAGGCAGAATTGTTGCATTTGGGGTGAGGAAAATCCTCGAGTGATTCACGAGAAGCAAATGCATCCTCAACGTGTCACTGTATGGTGTGGATTTTGGGCTGGAGGAATCATTGGACCTGTTTTTTTTTTGAGAATGAGGCATGTCAAGCGCAAACAGTCAATGGTGTTCGGTATCGTGAAATGATAACCAGTTTTTTCGTGCCTAGAATTAAAGAAATGAATGTGGAGGGCATGTGGTTTCAACAAGACGGCGCCACATGTCATACCGCCAGAGAAACAATTCAATTGCTGCATCAGTCATTTAAATCTTGCGTTCTTGCTGGGACACCCTTTAGTACCTCCGACAGAAATTGACCGATTTTCTGAAATTGTTTTATTCCTGTAGCTCCTTGCTGCTGGGCTGCAGCAACTTAAATTTGTATCAACTGTAATGAACTACACTAGAAAATATGTAACGGCGTACATAAATTCTGTACTTCTCTGTACATTAGTAACAGATTACACTTTAATGTCGAAAATTGTCAAGGCGAAAGTTTTGAGGAATGTGTTTCAATAACAATTGAAAATTTTCGCATTAACAATAATTCTTTATAAATTATATTATTTTATCGTTTACAAAAATGTTTGCTTCAAGAATTTTTAAATTTTATGGAACGAATGATTGGTGTTTGTGCGCAAAAACCTCTTATTGTATTTGGGGATGCAAATATTGATTTATTTCAGGGTAATCAATTTTTAGAACTATCAAATTTATTGTTTGAATTACGATTGCCATAATTGTCA
>JAHXMU010000553.1:1083120-1146682 GCA_019455685.1 Philornis downsi
ATGACGTTTGCTCATTTTATCCATATAGTTACGATTTGACTTTGAAAATTAACGTGGAACAGGATATTGCCCTAATAGTTGAATATGCTAGATTGAATAAAATTGTTTTGAATCCAAATAAAACTAAATTAATACGGTTTATACCATATGCTAATGTATTAAATTTATTTAGTGTTTTAGTTGATGGTAATATAATTGCGGAAACCCATGAAGTTAAATACTTAGGAATTATTTTGCAAAGTAATATGTCTTGGGATTTACATATAACTGAAATTAAATTAAAAATAGCACCGGCTATTGGTATATTATACAAAATGAAATTCAAATTGAACGTGGAAACTAAAATATTAATGTATCAAGCACTTATTCAAAGTCACCTAAATTACATGGCGTTAATATATGGTTACAAAAGGACAAATGTTATGAAATCATTACAAACTATGCAGAATAAAGCACTGAAAATAATTTACAATTCACCAAATTTTCATTCAACTATATCTTTTTTGTATGTTAATGTTTGTAAATTTATATTGCTTATTTATGGACTTTATAAACATCAATTAGTCTTGCATATTTCTAAGAGTTTGAACAATTTTGGCCATCGTACCATTAATTTTTCCCAGAACCAATAGTTTATATAGGAGTATACAAGACATCAACAGAACCCCTAGATGCAGATTAGAAACTACTAAACAATGCATTGAATACATGGTAGTTTAGAGTACAACAATTTGCCTGCAAATATGAAAAGAATAAGTAGAATATCACACTTTAAAAGTGAACTAAAAAGTTTCCTTTTAAAGAACCTTGAAACGCTTCTTATGTAATTGTGGAATAATCCTCAAGAGTATTTTACGGATTCAAAACATGTATGCTTTGACATAATTTTATATACATTACATGTTATTCGTTCTCTTCTTTCATACATTAATAATACTTTTAATAATATTACAATTTGTAATTACATCGTACATGTTTTTTGCCAACTTGCCTCTAATATGCCTTAAGGGCGCTGAGGCCACTTTTAATCTGATATATATTTGGACATGAATTAATAAATGCAAGACATAATGAACAAAAAACAAAAAAAATTGAGGATAGTTGAGGGACAAAAGTAATATTGCTGTTCAAATAGTCTAACATCAAAAAATGACGTTTGAATGCTATTGAGTGCTCTACTTTAATAATGTAGTTGCGCTCAAGAAAAAAAAAAGCTTTTCCGAACTTTGTACTTTTTAGGGTAAAACAAGAAAGAAAGGGGGAAAATTTCGTATTATCACAAAGAATAAAATGTTGAAGCCTCAATCATCAAATTGGATTTGTAAATTCACCTGCCAGCGTGGGCAAGGAATGGGAAAGAATTTATGAAAGTTCGTGTCCTCCCTAGGGGATAAAACATGAAGAAATGAGGGCAAAGATGACAAACCGATATTTCTGGAATCACCACTATTAGTGTAAACACCGCTACTATTACGTTGAGGCTAGACAAAAGGGCATTTTTCAAAATTCTACTTTAACGCTTACTTTTACATTTATTTATTTAGGTCTATGAACATACAAAATCCTTACAGACTAAGAATTAACTTAACACATTTCAAGAAAGTTGTGTAAATATGTAAATTATTTTATTTTTAACAACTAAAAAGAAACAGTTTAAAGTTCTTTCTAAACATACAAAACTCTAGGTGTTGAATTGTTTATTCATTTCTAGCAATCCCATTTAGGATATTGAATTCAATACATGCGCGACTCAAAGCACTATGCTGGGCATAATTTGTGAAATGGCGGTTTACATTAAATATATGATGATATCTAAGTGATCTCGACGGAACATAAAACGGTATAAGCGGCAGTAATTCAGAACAATCAATTATACCGGCTACTGTGGGTAGACGGGTGTTTCCTAGGATGCTTTGTACCGCTTACCCCTAAAACGCAAGCCTCTCTACCCGATCCTGTAATTAAGCAGGCAAAGGATGATGCTTGCGTACAAAAACAAAGTAGTGTGGCCTTGTGCCAGGCGCCCTAGGAACAGGTGGATTATGTCTTGGGATTCACCTATAATATGACATCAAACTGATTTTGGAACTCGTTTTTCGAAAACCAAGTAAAGGGGAGAGTCATAGTTAAACAAGACAATTACACACCCTGGCAATAGGAGCAGACATAGAGAAGCCGTCAAGAAATATCGGGAGATTTATCTTCTCCGTTTTAATAGTCGTACGACCATGGAGTTTCTTCGTGGAGAGATATGATTAATAGACTAGAGGAGCATGGCATTAATTTGCTGTGTTGATATTTTCTCCTCGGACATTGAAAATCTATGCCGTAGATAATGGATTACCAGTTCCATGCGAGGTATGATAAAGCAAAACTGAAGTAGCTTGTCTGCGAAACCCAGACCAGAGGGTTCTTCTCTTCTGGTAGCACGGGTGACCAGGGGCCCAAGGAACATTGTTCCTTCCTGGTCAATGGTGTTGGACCCCTTGTGGGAGCATCGTGCTGGTTGTGGTTGCCCGAACAAGTGTTTTCAGTGCTTTTGCTTTGCTTCAGGTTGCGTTGCTGAAGGAAGGCAGAAGCTTGGAAAACACTGTTCATGTCTATCCGAGGTCTTCTTAGATAACCTCAACTCCTAACGTGGAGGCAGCTCACTTCATACCAAGTGACTACAACGGTACTTTGGCCGAGAGAGGGAGCGGGACCTGAGGAAGTTTTTCCAAGTGACCCATTTCTAATCTCTGGACTAATCCTTTCGGGATTAGTTTGGATACCCCAAAGGGGCGCTTGCCGTCGCTAGAAGAAAGAAAGAACATATAACCAAGAAAAAAGAAAAAAATAATAGAAAACATGGCATACCATGGGTAAGGCTATCAAAGCGAGACTCATATAAAATGATACCGGCTACTATATCGAATACAAATAACACGGTATGGTAATTACGACTATATTGCAATGACTGTAATCCCCGTAACCAGCATCCGGAAATATAAGGAGGCAAAAAATCACCAAAGTTAATTGAAAAGTGAGCAAATTTCAGGAAGACCCGCTGAATTCTGACTTGGCAAAGGGGAATCCAAAAAATAAAGGCCTATTTCAACTTTGATCTTATATAGGCAGTACACACTTTTTGTTTAATGTATGTGGATCGGTGAAATCGGAACAATTTCTTCTAATATACGCTAGTATAGAATAAGCTTTAGGGATAATATAATTTATATGCGAGGTAAAAGTCAGTGCTGCATCAAAAACAACACCTAAATCCATTTTACTTTCAGCAGTGGGGAACCTTTAATCACAATTTTGAAAACCAGTTGGATTGGTTCACGAAACCTTGAAAATGAAATATGAACACATTTTGATAGATATAATGAAAACTTGTTTAGGGAACAGCAATCAAAAAATTATCTAAATCGTTCTGAAGATCTAGAGCCTCAGAAATATTAGAAATTTTGTGATATATTCATCTGCATATAAAAGAAAATTTACTTTTCTAAAACAGTTAGAAATATCATTAATAAATAAATTAAACAACAAAGATCCTAAAATACATATATTTGGAGATACGAGTATGGAAGAGATTCGCAACCACTAATAACGACTTTGCATGTTCTATTCGATAAATACGATTTTAACCACTTTAACATCAAAGAATGAAGTCCCATTGATTGCAACTTAACACAAACTATACTATGAGATACTTTATCAAATCGGTGTAAACTGTTCCAGCTTGATGTCCAAGTTCAAATGATGTAATACAATATTCAGTGAAAATGGTTAACTTTGTTGTGTTAGATCTACCTGGATATCCCTGCTGAGATGGCGATATAATCAATTTTGTAAGAAAAAATAACTTCTTATAAATTATATGCTCAAAACTTGTCGAAACTTTTGTTAGTTTAGAAATCGGTCTGTAACACGTAACATCATTCTTCTTACCATCTCTAAAAATTGGTGTAATGGATGCTGATTTTCATCTATCAATGGAAATGTCTTTCTTTAATAAAGAATTAAAAATATATTTAAGTATGAAGGCACATTTCTTTAGTAGATAAATAGAAAAAATAAAAAAATGACACAGCCACCTGGAACTGGAACTGAGAACGTGAAACTATAGAGTGGCGAATAAGTAACGTTAAGAATTGATCAGTGAATACATTTTTTTGTTTAATTTAACTAAATACAGAGTTAACTAAAAATACTTGGGAAATGTATGATGGAAAGCCTCAGCACAGAACAAAGAACCACAGTTGTTCATTTTTACTTTGAAAGTCAGCATTCGGTTATTCAGATCATATCGAAATTTCTTTCATGTTCGAAATGCTCCTAACGCTTCAACAATTTACCGATTGGTTCAGGGTTTTTGGCAAGAAGGGGCTGTCTGTGATCTTCCGCGTGCTGAAAGACCTCGTGCAGTTCGAAATGAAGTGACCGTTGCTCGAGTGCCAGGGCAAATATTGAGGAAAACCTCGAAACTTCCACCAGGCGACGTTCTCAGCAGTTAGAGATGTCTAGGCGGTCTTTGCAAAGAATTTTACATATGTTACATCTTTTCCCATATAAGATGCAATAGGTTTACGAGTCAAAACCAAATGAAGCACAAGAACGCATTCGATATAGTCGCCGTTGTCAAGAATTGTGCCTAGAAAACAACGAGTTTATTCACAAACTCATAATGAGCGATGAGGCTCATTTTTACATAATTGGTCACGTGAATAAACAAAATAGCAGAATATGGGGCACCGAAAATCCAAGAATATATGTTGAAGATCAAATGCACCCACTTAGGTGATCAGTATGGTGTGGAATAACTTCAAGGAGGATCATTGGACCATATTTTTTCGAAAACGACGATAGGGTTGCGATTAATGTGAACGGCATTCAATAACGGGAAATTATTGGAAATATTTTAAAGCCAGAGGTGCAGAACAATCCAGATTTGTGGTTCCAACAAGATGAAGCCACAGCTCATACAGCTCGTCCAACTATGGCTATGCTGCGCGAAATTTTTAGCAGTCGAATAATATCACGTTTTTCTGATTTTAAGTGGCCACCACGTTCGCCTGATTTAACGGCTCCCGATTTTTTTCTTTGGGGCTACCCGAAGGGTAAGGTAATGCCAATAAGCCAAGAACCAACCAACAACTTAAGGCCAATATCCGAGAAGAAGTGGGGGCGCTGGGACCTAAAATTCTAAGGAAAGTTACAGGAAATGCTTTGGAAAGGGCACGTCAAAAAGCACGTTTAAAACATAAAGTTAACATATTTCCAAACTATATTCTAAGTTTTAATAAATGCCAACGTTAAATAAAAGCAGAAAAAAAAGTTATACGAGTACATTGAATAAATCTTAACGTTACTTATGCGCCACACTTTAGAAGTATAAATTTTCGATTTCAAACAGGAAACAATTGAGTTAAAAATTGAACCCAACTATATCTAAGGATTGAAGCTGAAAAGATCATATTTAAACAACACTTTCTTCTTCAGGGAAACAGCACAGACGAGTGGAAATACAAAGCAATATTATCGTCCAGACCAAAGAGCTGCGTGGCAATAAAGTCAGCTATATTGTTCGACATTTGAATTGTAACGAGGTAAACCGGAAGAGGGACAACGAACTAGCAACAGAGTCTCCCTTGGCTGTGCTAAATAAATTGCGGAGGAATTCAACTTCTGAATTATTTTTTTACTTGAAATGAAGAATCACGCATACGAGGTGTGTTTAAAGAATAAGATGAATTTTCAAATTTCGCGGGCTACGTACATTCGACTTTCGATTATTATTATTTTTATGTTGCTACAGTCGTCCCGAAGACATGTTGACGGTTTTTTCCATACAGCATGTTTAGTTTGTCTATGAGAGGCATAAATAAGACAAGTGTTTTGCGTATTCGGCGATTCGGTTTTTATCTCTTCAATCGTCGCAAAACGCCGTCCTTTCGTGGGTCTCTTCCAACTTGGGAATAGGAAAAAGTCCGGCCAAATTTGGTGAATACGGTGACTGAGGCATGACACGGTGTTGTTTTTCCCCAAATAATCTCTCACAAGCAAAGATGAGTGAGCAGGTGCATTACTATGATGCAAAAGCTAGGAATTTTTTTCCCACAATTCCGGGCGTTTTATTCGTATTGTTTCACACAAATGGCTCACACCTTTAACGTAATACTACTTATTTACCGTACGATCATCTGGTAAGAACTCCTGATGTACTACGCCATGGTAATCGAAGAAAACAGTTAGCAAAACCTTGACATTTGATCGAACTTCTCGCGCTTTTACCTCTCCTGGGACGATTGGGCTTTGGTTTCGATGTCATAACCATAGGAGTATACTCATAATTCGTCACCAGTTATGACCCTTTTAAGCAAATCTTGATCGTCGTTGACGTCATTCAACGATGAGCGATGCTCATGCGATGTTACTTTTGGTCCAAATTCAGCAATTTTGGAGCGAACTTCGCTGCCAAACGCTTCATGCCCAAAATTTCCGAAAAAATTGCACGGCATGAGCCAACCGATATGCCGACATCCTCAACAACATCCTCAGTGTTTCATGGCGTTGTTTGCGGTTCCTAAAATAAATCAGAGGAGGTGATGGGTTTGTTTGAGATGCAAATTTCACTGACCTTCTCCTTGGCATTGAATTATATGATTACTAAAGATTGAATGTACACTAAAGAACTGAATGTACACTTAGTAATCCATAGCCGTTTTTGTATACTGAATTGAATTTATGAACAAAATATTATTCCAAGTAAAAGTCGCATTCAGTGGGTTTAATTGTGTTGGTTCTTTTATGATTTTCCCAGCTTTGTGAAAAATATCTGTTATTGTCATCAAAAGAATGCATTAACTATTTCCGTCTGAAGGAGGGACATGATTGTTTGACTCAAGAAACCCTTACAATTAATGTGATTGAATTCTAAGACTTTTAGTTAAATGCATTTGCCTTAATGAAAATTGAAATCCTCGAAATCATGGCTATGTACAAGAAAATATGTGTTTCCTAACACTAAGAATGAAATGGTTAGAGTTGTGGTACTGCATATTTGGTGAATTCTCGTGCTGTAGACCAACTATTTAAGTCACTTTGCCATTTCAGTAAATGCTCCTTCTTCCAAAACGTCATTTACACAGAAGTTCACGTTCAGTTTTCATCATTTCAAATAAGAGTTTGTATATGTATTTCCAACGACATGAACTGAAACATGTTCATTTTCCATCATGTTGCACATTTAAATGACACATAATCAAAGTTTTACTGAAAAGTCATCTAATGCAGATGTCGTTCATTTGTTTGTTAATACTTTGTATGTTACATAATAGAAAAAAAAAAGAAAAAAAAAAAATGAAATAAATAAACAGAAAACCAAATAAACTAAAGGATTTAAAATATAAAAGTTTACAATCAAAGTGTTTTCGCAGTGAAAGTGCGAAGATGTTCCCGGTGGAATATGTTGCTATACAAATTGATGTATTCAAAGAATAAAACGAATTTATGTAACCATATCCTCATGATTTTGACTGGTAGATTTCCTTGTATAGAATTTGTATCAGCTGTTATTTATTAACTCAAACCAATTTCAAAGCAGATCAATTATCCGGTGTTCATCTGACTTCTATTAATATTCTTTAGTTTGAATAGTTTCTTTGACTACTTATTCACTTAAAATACAATAAATCAAAGGCGCAAGTGAAATGTAAGTCGACCCGATTTTCATTTTGAATTTGACTTTCTTCTTATTCTTAGGTGGCGTCTAGAATAGACATCCTTGTCCACAGGGTGGGGCAGGAATCTGAAGGAGTTTTTACAATGAACTGCGCCGAAGACGTATCCGTTTCAATAGCATTTGGTTCCAACAAAATGGAGCAACTGTTATGGCAGCGCTCCAACAAAAATTCTTAAATAAATTAATATCTAGAAAGTCCAGTTTTTGCTAGCTTCCAAGGTCACCTGACCTACCTTCACCAGACTTTTGCTAGGGTTAGGGTTATGTCAAGCAAGAGGTGTATAAAACGAAATCAAGGAATTTGACTGAATTGAAGCAGTCCATTAAAACTATAATTGAGGCGATCCCGACTTCATCCCTTCAAGCCGCAAAACCAATTAGTTATATAAAATAATTTTCTATACAATAAAATAATAAAAATCTGAATTTGTTATTGTTACACAATTGGTGCGCCACCCTTTATTATACGTCGCACGTAGGAAATAACTCCAAGCGCTATCGCTTCTACAACTCTTCTCCAATTAGTCGCATTAAATTTCCACGGTAGTTTTGGTCTCCTCTTCGGCGTCATCTCTCGACTTCGTTGTCGAGAACTTTTCGTACTGGAATATTTGCGTTTATCCTCAGAACGTAACTCCACCAATGCAATCGGCATACATATATATAGGTAATGATGCGCCACGTCGATGTTGGCATGTAGCTCATACACCTCATTGTTCAAGTGACGCCTGTACTCTCAGTTAACGATAATGGCTCCATATGTTTTTTGAAGTACTTTCGTCTCGAAAACTTGGAGCACTGTTTCATCCGCTTGTGTCATAAACGAGGATTCTGTGCCATACAATGGGACAGGTAAAACCAATGTCTGGTGTAGTTAGATTTTTGTTTGCATAGAGAGGGCTTCATCATTGAATCGTTTGCTAAGCGCATAGTAAAATCTACTAGGAAACAAAAGTCTACTCTTTATTTCCGTGCTGACGTTATTAATTTTGTTTACAGCAGATCCAAGATAGATGAATCCATCCACCATTCCAAAATTTTTGTTGTCAAAGTTTAACAGCGTCCCAATCGAACAGACTCTTCGATTCGTTGAAACAAATTACTCTGTTTAGTCCTCGTTTACTGCCAGACTTATTTTTGCTAGCCCCTTTGCAATGCTTGAGAAGGCTGCAGCAACATCTTACAGTTTTCTTTCAATAATGTCTACGTCGTCCGCATACACAAGTAACACTTGGCTTTTGTTAAAGATGGAACCAGTCGTATTAACTGCAGCTTTTTTCCTCATGATCATCTCCAATAGTATGTTGAAGAAATCGCACGGAAATCTGTCACCTTGTCTAAATACTTGTTTAGTGTAAAAAAGGTCACTAAGGCTCACTAACTTTGTGCCAGTCAGTGTCATCCTTCAAAGACGTATAAGCATCGTGGGAATTTCAAACTCGGACATGGCCTTATACAGTTTTTGAAACATCGGGGTGTCGAAATTAGCTTTATAACCGACGATAAATTGATACAAGTTTGGCAGTGCAGACAAAAAATCTTTTAATAATTATTAATACAAAACATTTCTAAGCCAACTATCAAATTTTATTCCCTATCACTTGGAATACGTAATTCCAAAAGACTGTTGAAATACTTGACTTTTCAAGCAAAAACAATTTTCGCCATGTTCGAAAAAAACACTTTTTTAAGAAAGCCTTAATGTGGATAATCATTTTAGAAGAGTATATCTGTGAATAACGTGCATGGACTAGAAACAAGTGAATTAGTTATAATTAAGTCTGGTCTAGGGTAGAATGTTGAAGGCTATACTGCACCATCCTAAGTTTTAAATGATAGATTCTTATACATGTAGTTTTACAGATTTCGAACCTAATCTTCTCTGATATTCTTTTGGCTTTGTTAAATAAAGATATGTATGCCAACGTTATCATCGTCGCTTCTCCGACATTTCCGTCTAGCATAAGAGTGCTTTCATTTGATTCTCATAGACCGTGGAGAGCTTAAATTGATGAAAATATATGAATATTTCGCTCTTTTTGTAAAGGAATTTTAGCTGCAATCATTAAAAGTCACAGGAAAGAAATATGAAACAAATGATAGGTATTATTTCAGCCCATTCGCATCAAAGATCCGAACCGACCTAACAAAGAAGATACAAAAAAGTTGGGAACAATTTTCTTTATTTTTCTACATAATCTCTTTTTAGCCCGATACACTTCTTCACGACGTTGTCGACGTGCTCTATTAAAAGCAAGCGCGGCACCCATCTTGCGCATAGCTTTCTCATCTTCAAATCTTCGATCAATATACCATGTATAGCACTTTTAGAAATGCCTATTATTTCAGCTAGCTCACGCATCTTCAGCCGACGATCATCCAATATCATTTTGTGGATTTTCTTAACCGTGTCTAGCATGGACAATTGGTTGATCACTACACTACGGTGTTCGTCTTGGAAGCTCGTACGGCCTTGTTTAAACTCTGCTACCTAATATTTTATTGTCGTAAACGAAGAAGCAGACTTCCACAGGGTAGAATATAGCTTGGCTTTAATATTGGTTGAACTGAGATCTTTCAATTGAAAATATTGAATTACATGACGGTGACCACTTTTTTCCATGTTTACCACTGAAAATACTAAGCAACGTGGCGTCTAGAAACTTAAAACATATGTTTTATAAGGTTGCCAGTTTTCACTGAAATAATTTTTTCAAACTACTGGCACCATCTATACGTCAGGTCGGCTAGTTTTAGGACCGCCTTTACGGGTTTCTTGTTTAATACTTTTTGAACAATGACGAGCTAAGAGACCATTCGAAATTCCTAAACAAAAACTTATTTTAAATTAAAAATCAAATTTCTTTGCATCGTATGAGTGAAATATGGGACAGCTTCCCATATTCAATGAGCTTACATACTTTCTGTATTTAGACTCACTCACTGTTGATCCCAGTTTAACGATGACTCCGAAAGTTAAAGTTCGAGAAGCCTTAACCAGACTTGTCGAATACTCGACTCGTCGGAGCGTTTGCCAGAAACAGCGAGGCGGCCACCACTCATATAATAATAAGTAGCTGTATGCGGGGTTGAACCCGCCATGTACTAACCTTCATACTGCTGTCTGTCATGTCATGTTTAATTATTCTACAAACATGTTTTGATCACAGCCCTGAATAATTTTCAAGCATAGTCCAGTAGAGGAATCCTACATCTTTGATAGGACCTTACTACAGGTTGGCGCAATAGAACGTGCATATTGCATCATCTTTTTGTGCGTTGGGTTGGCGGGCTCATGGAGTTTTAGTCGCTATGAATCACTTCGACTTCGGAAGCGTCGCGCATTTTGCGTGCGCGCATTTTACGAGAACTCTCGTTCATATATTGCTACTAGGCGACTATATTGTGCTGAGTATGGACTACGGCGAATTAGTGAAGCTCCGAGTGCTAATTTAATTAAAATATGGGTAAAGCGAAGAGACCGGTTCAACATTTAAACCACAAGCAAATGGTCGCCCTAGAACATCTAGGACCGAAGACAATGTTGAGAGAGTTATGGAGTCAGTACGAGGAAATCCACAAATGTCGACTCGCAAGAGATCGTCTGTCTTACAATTATCGCGACGAAGTTTTTAACGAATTTTAACATTGGATCTTAAACTGTATCCATATAAGCTGCAATTAACACAAGAATTGAAAAAGTCTGACTTCATAGCAAGGCTCGCATTTGCTAATGAAATGCTTAATCGATTTTCCAATTTTGACAATATCCTTTTCTCTGACGGATTTTCAAGCTCTTCAAAGAGCGTAAAATAAGGCGCTTAAAACAGTGTTCAATCTTTCAATTTTATATCCCATATTCACAGTGTACAAGGATGTGACGAAAACAATATTGCCGATTTATGGGCTATATAAATTTCAATTATTAATACACATGTTCGGTCGCTGAAACTCATAGGTTATCATACAATCCAGTTTCGAAGAAACCGTAATGTATTTAATACCAGAAATGGCTCTAATCTAGTTATTGTAAAATGTAGAATGGAAACTACAAAGCAGCGAATTGAGTATGCCGGATGTTCTGAATACAACCGCATTCCATAATCATTGCAAAATATATGCAGGATTGGACAGTTTGTCAAACGTAAAATGTTATTTATTTAAAAACATGGAAATGCTTTTATTGTAATTAGCTTACTTTTTCATAACTTCTGTTTATCGCCATGTAGTTTATTTTTCTCCAAATGAATATTTCATATAATATGAATGTTTAATAGATATTGCCAATTCGCCCCAATAATGTCCAAGTGGCGCAGGGGCATAAACATTAAATTTAAAATTATTACTGAAACAAATGAACAAATAAATAAAAAAAAAATTAAAAAACTTGTAAAAAAAAGTCAATGGTTGAATATTATGATATACTCTCTCCTACCATCCCATTGTATTCGTTTGGATACAGCTCTAGAAGTACACTTCCTGATATCAGTTTTTATTGCACTCTTAATTGAACTCCTTAGAAAAAGTTTTAATGAAAACCTTCTAAGATTTTGTGTTTTACAATGGATTGGGATCAAATGGGTTAAGTCGGTCCACCTGACTGATATTTCTGTACTAGTTTTTGTACAAACAACAAGTTATGCTTGTGTTACTTGAAGTTATCTCGCCGAATACTGTATGCAAATTACCTCAACTTGACTTTTTTGTCGTCACCCTAGGTTTCTTTCGTATTTAGACACTTAATTAAATCTCGTATTGTTGAATATGTGCAAAAAAAAAAGTGTGAAACAGTATTTGATTTCCATCACTAACTCAATTTTATCCAAACAGAACGCATTCGGCCCTAAAAACAAACAATCCCGATATATATTTTCGAGCATTATTTATTTAAAGCATTTAAATATTTGAGGTCTTTTGTTTAAAAATAATATACAGGACTCATGTTCATACATATGGATGTCCAGGACTAAAATATAATGGGAAAGCAACTCACCTTTGGTATCCAACGATGACGACACAAATGGAAAATGGTCCCATTCAGTGAATGAAAATCTGTAAAATAAATAAAACGTTTGAAGAGCGGGATGATTTGAAAAAACATTGCGCAAACAAAACAAGATTCAACAATGGGCAAACAGCAAAAATTTGAATTCAATTAATTTTCAATTTTATCATATTTGATTTAAATTTTCAATCTCTGATGCAAAATGGGATGAAATAATACCTATCATTTGTTTCGTTTCTATTTTTTCTATCTGTGATTTATAATGATTGCAGGTAAAATTACCTTACAGAAAGGGGCGGAATATTCAAATATTTTCAGCAATTTAAAAGCCCTTCACGGTCTATGAGAATCAAATGCAGCACCAGCACCAGGATGCTGGCTGAAAATGTCAGAGAAGCGACGATGACAACGTTGGCAAAGTGAATTAATAAATCACAAACCAATCGGTCATTATTTATTGTTGTATGATAAATAACCGTCATTATTATTACAGCTATCACTTGCAATAATGTTTATGGCCAATGATTAAAAATAACAATTTCTAGTGCAAAAAGGACACGAACAATGGATGGAAAAAAGTGAACATCACACACACACACAAAAAAAAAAGCTTAAAAAATTAAATTGCCAACAACACCCAGATGATGAGAACCTACGTCATGATGATGATGATGATGATGATGATGACGATGCAGACGATGATGAACAATGAATCGATAAAAGACAGACAGGCAGACGGACAAATGGTAGAGACAAGCAAATACCCATCAGTGGCCAAGCTGCATTAAGCACTGAGGATTGCGGCATTCATGCAACCAACCAAGCAATCCGCAATGACAAAAATCAATGATGCAACAAAAATTAATGTTGAATAATGAAAATATTTTGAGAAATCGTTTTGGTTTGCACAATGAACAGTGCAAACAACAAAATAGCACAAAAAAAAACAACGCTCTACAAAGAGCAGTCGCATCAATAAAAGCCTCCGCCGCCGCGCTTTTCAGTTAGGAGCGGGCAGACAAAAAAAAATGTATACTCGTCTCTTTGAATATATACAAAAATAACAGTTCGCCATGGATGCTTGCACTCATCCACAGCAAGTTCCGGAATAAGTTGTAAAACCACAGCAGAAAAAGTTTGATGGGCATCACAATTTGTGTTGCTGGCCATTGAATGGTGGAAAATTCGAGTGACATGACGATGGAATATGATGGCACTTGATGTCCAAGCTGACTTATGGTCTCTGCTCGGTGATATCTTAAAAAAGTCCCTCAGTTATCCATTTCACGGTAAGCGGCTAAAGTAAGCGCCGAAAGCATTGTTGTCATGGGTTTTATGCTTGCAATGAAAATAAACCCTTGCACAAGGAGTCTCCAAGGAAGGGAATCGATTAAAAATCGTTTATCGCAATAACGTTTATAAATTATTACAGTACAAAATTTTGAAAATGTACTTCCTTTCCTCAAAGCAGGCATTGTCATCGACACAAAATCTAATCCGAAAACAATTTTGATTTGTTTCAGTTTCTGGAAGCTGAATGAAAAAAATTTTTAAAATTTTTATTCAAATTCTGATAACCGATATAAAAATTGTATACAATTTTGTTGCATGCATACAAAATGCAATTACACAAAATTGGGATTTTGATTCATACACCCGTATCAGAATTAGAAACAATTTTGATTCTGATATAATTTATGAAAAGTTTTATTCTGAAATTTTTGTCATTTGAAATTTTACATTTCAAAAAGCAAACAACGTTTATGAGTAGCTGTGGAAATTTCTAAGAGCCTGGTATCGTAAATTTAGAAACGACATTTTCTGAACCGTTTTTCTCTTCCGCAGTTTGGCATCAGGTCTATTTCCCTGCCAAGAAACGAAACTACTGATTCAGATGAAGAATCGAAATTGCATAGAATTATATTTTCATTTCAGGTACTCGAATTAACGTATCAGTTGCACATTACATTTTATTACGGAAGCAGAATTAATTTGATTTTCTAATATCATTTCAGCTAAGAAACAAATCAACGTAAAGGGTGTCCCAATAAGAAGGCAAGATTTAAATTTGGCGCCATTCGAAGTGTCATTGTTTGACATTTGAATAATTGTTATTGTTTGCTAGTAGAAGTTACGAGGTTAGTAAAAATGGAGAGCTACACGAATGAACAACGCATTCTCATTGTGAAATTGTTGTACCAAAAAGCTGAAAGTTTTGCGGCTACAGTTCGCAAATTGCGATAAATTTGGGGTTACAATAATGCTACAAAAGAGTCAACTGTAAACACATTAATAAATAAATTTGCCAAAACTGGGTCTGTTAGTGATGTAAAGACAACAACGCCCCTTCGACCAGGTCGATCGACCGAAAATGTCGCAGCTGTACGTGATGATGTCGCTTAAACTCCATTCACCTCAATTCGACACCGAGCTCAGCAAATTGGTGTCTCCAAATCCACTATGCAGCGAATTTTGACAAAAGATTTGCATCTTCATGCATACAAGGTTCAATTGACTCAGGAACTGAAGCCAGCTGACCATGGACAGCGAAGAGAGTTCGTTAATTGGGTATTGGAGAGACAACATGAAAATCAGCATTTGCGGATAAAATCATCTTCAGTGGCGAGGCCCATTTCTATCTTGATGGCTTCGTCAATAGGCAGAATTGTCGCATTTGGGGTGAGGAAAATCCTCGAGTGATTCACGAGAAGCAAATGCATCCTTAACGTGTCACTGTGTGGTGTGGATTTTGGGCTGGAGGAATCATTGGACCCTTTTTAATGAAAATGAGGCATTTCAAGCGCAAACAGTCAACGGTATTCGGTATCATGAAATGATAACCAGTTTTTCTGTGCCTAGAATTGAAGAAATGAATGTGGAGGGCATGTGGTTTCAACAAGACGACGCCACATGTCATGCAACCAGAGAAATAATTCAATTGCTGTATCAGTCATTTCCCGGTCGTGTTATTTGGCGTTTTGGAGGCCAGAATTGGCCGCCTAGATCGTGCGATTTAACACCACTAGACTTGTTTCTTTGGGGTTTTTTTGAAGTCGATGGTTTACGCGAATAAGCCGACGACGACTCAAGTCTTAAACATCGCAGCATTTATGCCAAACGGTCATTGAAAATTTCATTAAAAGTTGGCACACATGCGGCCAATAAAGCCGCGGCGACCATCTGCCCGATGTGTTGTTCCATACATAACCTCATTCTGTCTACTTAACGATATAACAAAGTTTCACGATTTTTTTTTTTAAATATCTGTGTTTTATTTAAAATTTAAATCTTGCGTTCTTGTTGGGATACCCTTTATAAAGTGAGTTATTGTTGCTTCAAAAATGAATTAGAAAGAAATTTCTAATGCACTTCAAATAAATTTATAGTATAAAAATCGATTTGAGATTTAACCTTCGTAAAGGTGCCTGCGTGAAAATAGTACATATCCTCCAAATGTAAACTCTCGCGTTCGAAGCAATCATTTAAGCTGGCGCGACTGGTAGACTCCCCGATGGTTACGTTTAAAGATGAATGCTTTTTTCCGAATGCGCAAGGCAAATTGGTTTATTAGCGTAAACTTTAGATTTGAGTTAACCCCACAGGAAAAAGTCCACTGGAGTTAAATCCAGGCTGCGTGGAAGCCAAACCAATTTGCTAGGGAAAATTTCTCGAACTCGTGGCGGGGACGTATTAGACGCGTAAAAAGTTCTTTCGTCCTTCCATATTCTTTGGTTCAGGCAACAAGAAGTTGTCTAACATCTCCTTACAAAGGTCCGAATTCACTGTAACTGCATAGCTCCAATTTCAACTTCAGAAATGTGAGGTTCGATAAATCTTCGTTACAATATCGCAGCCAATAGGGTCACTTTTGACGAATGAGGGGGTTGCCGATGCTTTCGTTTTGGATTTGGATTAAAGCATTTAGGACTGTAAATAAAAATGGATTGTTTTGTCACGGGCCTTAGGATACCACATATATAGGTATTGATTGCATGGGACAACGGTTTGAATACGTGACTCTCATGTATGTCAATCCATGAATTAGATATGGGAGAGCTCCCTACATTGAACAAGTTTTCCTACGGATTCTATTTTAGAATTCACTCAACGTAACGTACAGTTTAACGACGATTCCGAACGTCACAGTTTAAGAAGTATTCGACAGGTTTGTCGATGGCTCGACCACTTGAAGTGTTCGTCTGGCAAGATGACTGACGCTCAAATAACACCGATCTACAAATATAGGGGGGAAAATTGACTGCACAAACGAATTCATTCAGCTGAGTGTTCTCGTACGGACTAGACGTGTTCGCGCATCGACAGCTTTATAGTAATTTTTCCAGTGAGTGTAGTAGTGATAGTAAGACAAGTGAAGTTCTCGGAGTTGCCTTTACTTTGATTGCATTACAAATTCTTGTAGTGCAATTGTTTTTGTTTACAAGTTTTCTAAATTTGTAAACAAGTTGTTGGAGGCTGCTTTGCAGTGATAATTGTTCCTACAAAGCAACTGTAGTGTGATAAGTGAATTGCGGTGCCTTGTTTACAAAATTTTCGGTAAAGGAAATCGAACATTCCAGTTAGCTATTTTAAAACAAACGTAGTTTCCAAAAGGGTGATAGCTTGTTGTGCCAGCTCTTCGACATACTTTTGGAAATGACAATCAGAAAGCCGTAGAGTACTCGGCGGCTATCACTTCCAGTAAGAGTCAAATATTATTTTCGTACACCAGATAGCATATAAAACTTTTATAGTCCGGAAAAGACAGCATGTGCCCAGTTAGCTTTCTGTGATGTTCCTCCAAGATTTGTCCTAATTTGAATATCTGATCAGTTATAAATTTACCAACTCTAAAACGGCAATGATAAATACCAATCCGGTTTAATCTTCTGCATATAACGCTTAACGAAGATTTATTTATAACAGATGGCAAAGGACAGATACCGCTGTAATTGGCAAATACATGTGGATCGCATTTGGTCACAGAGTACAATTCAATTTCAATTGTTTTGATTTCTGGTATAACTATTATATACCGGTGTCTGTACTCGTACGTCGTTTGAAATCTACAAGCTATCGAAGTAAAGGAGTCTTCTTAGAAGCCATTGCTAAGTTTGTATGGCATTTTTTGTCACATCCACAGGATATTTTTAATCAAGGCCCGAAATTCGTTGTTACCGATTTATAAAGTGAATAAAAATAGCCTTAAAGCGTTGTAACTCAACTAAATATCATTGACATTAAATTAAATGTTGACGGGAGTCGTTTATAGGAAACTGGTGTCTATACGACCCTGCTTAAAGTCAGCGAAGCATCGATAAATATTTGTTTTCGAGGGAGAGAAGTCACCGCGGTTCTTTCCAAGCCATTGCTTCATTTTCTTTTTACCGATTTGTGATTACCCGCGCGAGATACCTTTCTACCATCATAAAAGAAATAACAAAATTTGCGTCACTTAAATCATTTCAGCTCAAACACAAATAATCTAAATGACATGTCTTTTGACGAAATCTGATATCCATACAACCACTTTTAAGGTTAGCAAAGTAACGACAATTTAATATTATCGAACGATAAAAATCGCTGCTTCACTTTCCAAGCCATTGCTGAGTTTGGACTGTCCTTTTTCACCCGTGTCCGATCAAAACACGAAATTCGTTTTTACAATTACATAGAAAACATAGCTTTATTTAAAGCTTTGCAATTGCATGACATTTTGACAGCCATTGTTTGGAGGGCACTGGCATCTGTACGACCTCGTTTAAGGTCAGGAAAGCATCGACAAATAGTTGTTTTCGAAGGAGAAGTTACTTGTAACATTACTACTAAATTTGAGATACATTTTTTGTTTGATTTTTTTATCCGTTGTCAAAAATTCTAAAATCCACCTAAGATCAGCTGACAAAATCGAGCACTATAAATACCGTGAGTATAGAGGATAGTTGTGGCAACTTACCGGCAAAAAGAATTTTGGCAATCCGTTGAATTGGCCTCTTTAAATGATTATTTCCTGGTAATTTTGCGACAGAGTGTACATATACACCTACGTAAGACAACCAAATTGAAAATAAAAGCGCTGCAGAAAATAACTTAAGAATAGCATGCAAACCTCCCAGTCTAAATGAGAAAAAGAAGCCATCGGAAAATTAAGAAGTAATAGGGGAGAAGGCGAAGATGGACCAACCACCAATTGAAATTCTACGGGTTGACTAATTACGATGTTCAATGAAAACGATTGGAGAGCAATCTGTGTCAGTTTCCTCGGGCTAATCCATCACAGATGCAGGCACAGAGCAATTCATTGGTCTAAATTGATTTTTGATGTCCACTCTAATCAGCCAGAATTGTGTCGCATGCTTACGTATTGCTGGACCACGAAAATGATTTCATCAGAAAAAAAAATAGATTTTCAATTTCACTACCAACCTGCAAGTGTTTGAACACCTTTGCTGTTGGTAGGCGAATTGCCTTTTGAGTAGATGTAAAATCTTTAACATTTTCTATTTTGTGGGGCTTTAACCGTAGTTAATTCTTTTTTGTATGTACCCCATGCTACGACCAGACCAGACACATTGGAATTTTACACTAATTGATTAGCCGTTTGTCGTGAGTTACGTTGAATTTCGGTCTTCACTTTTCGAACCATTTCAGACGATATTGTTATTATTGGATGTCCACATCGGGGGCGAGTTTGGAAGCTATCGGATTCATTTTAACGTCCAGTGGTCTGATACATAAACATTTTGTTCAAACTTAAATGTTGTGCTCATTCACAGGGGACGTTTGCGATTTTCCACTACATATAAAGGAATAATATTGTGACGTTTGAATTCCATTTCGTTTTTATTTGTTTAACTGCATCGTGAAACGATGTGCTTACGAACGCTAGTAAAAAACATAACAGATAGAGGTTTGTCAAAAAATGAGCGCGCTGTCAGTAGCCATTTGGCTGCTATAGCAGCGTGAAATAGGTAACCCTTCGAACGCCTACGCCTGTAGAATAGATCTAAAGTAAATCTGCCTAAGACGGGCGTTAATATCAGATACCAGAATACTGAGTTCCATGTTAGATCTTGATACCTGTGTGTTGATTAAGAGCCTTATTAACCGATTTGTTAGGAAATAGAAAATAAATATTTGGAGCGTAAAAGAATGGTCGATATGACACAAAATTTTGGTGGATCGTTAATATCAGATGTCAGAATATCGATAATTATGTTAAACACCGATTATAAATCGATTTGTTAGGACTTGGAAAAGGAATATTTGGAAGATAGAGGATATGATATGAAATTTTGAGAGACGGCGTTAATGTCAGATATCAGAATATCGATTATTTTTTGTTAGACCCCGATTCGTGTGTCTAGATCAAGGGTCTTATTAATCAATTTGTTAAGAATTAGAGAAGTAATATTTGGAATTTAGAAGAATGATTGATATGACATGAAATTTTGGGAGAGGCGTTAATATCAGATGTTAGAATATCGAGTTTTATGTTGAACCCCGGTTATTCATCTATTTGTTAGGAATTAGAAAATATATATTTGAAACATAGAAGAATGATCGAAATGACATCTAATTTTGGAAGATACGGCGTTAATACGGGATGTCAGAATATTAAGTTTTTGTTTTAGTTAGACCTCGATTCGAGCGTGTTGATCAAGGCATTACTAAACGACTTGTTAGGAATTAGAAAAGTAATATTTTGAATATAAAAGAATGATCGATATGACATGAAATTTTGGGAGAGACGGCGATAATATCAGATGTCAGAATACCGAGTTTTATGTTAGACCTTAATTTATGTGTGTTAATCAAGAGTCTTATTAATCGATTTGTTAGGAATTACAAAATAAATATTTGGAAGATAGAAGAGTGATCCAAATTTGGGAGACGGCGCTAATATTAAATGTCAGAATATCGAGTTTTATGTTAGACTTCGATTCATGTATGTTGATTCAACACTTTATTAATCGGTTTATTAGGATTTAGGAAAGTAATATTTGGAATATAGAAGAATGATTGCCATGACATGAAATTTTTGGAGATGGAGTTAATATCAGATGTCAGAATATTGGGTTTTTTGTTAGACTTCGATTCGTGTGTGTTGATCAAGGGCCTTACTAATCGGTTTGTTAGAAATTAGTTACGTAATATTTGGTAGACAGAAGAATGCTCTATGAAATGATGAAATTTTGGGAGATAGGGCGTTAATATGAGGTGTTAGAGTATCGATTTGTTAGGAATTAGGAAAGTAATATTTTGAAGATAGAAAAATGATCGATGTGACATGAAATTTTAGGAGACGGTGTTAACAACAGATGTCAGAATACTGATTCATTTGTTAGGGCCTTATAAATCAATTTGTTAGGAACAAGAAAATAAATATTTGAAAGGTCGAAGGCCATATATATATAGAATTCATACTTCCGAAGAGTAAAAAGACGCAAAGAGTATTTTTGAAAGACTCAGTAACTCACACTTGACGACATACTGCATAAACTCTCATTAAATTCTTCCGATTGTATTCTCAGGTGGTGACTACATCAATTTATTTTCGTGACCCACCTTAGTGCACACGTGTTCTTTAAATTTGTCAACATTTCCTTCTCATACTCTCTAGTAAGGAGAAGTGCCCACAATATTGCGACCTCTATCCATGGCAATACTTTTAATTGCTTATCCTGTAGTCAAATGCAATATCAACATAACCAACAATAACAATGGGTGTTTTCGTTGTATAAAATGACTTATTTGTATGGATAAGTGGCCGATCGCATATGTCAGTGTGTATGTGCGTGTGGGTGTGTGTGTGTTTGTGTGGTAATTTATGTACATGTAACAAAATAAATAAACAAATACATACCCATATATGCGTACAAAGTATACAATATAACTCAACCCATACGAATAGCAACTATTATTTATGTGTAGTGGATGCCTATGTAATCAGTGTATGTGTGCTCGCGTATAAATATGTACTAGATATGTATATATATATGTCGGTTTGTGTGTGTTTGTACGAGGGTGCGAAAGTGAGACCGCTGTGTATGCGTGGTTATGAAGATGATGGCTTGTTTGCATTTATATGCAGATTTCGCTTCCTCTGGTGTGAGACTCTGTCAATCATAACAACCACGTTTCGCTTGCTTTCAATTTGATGGAATGGTTGTGTTTGTTGTTGTTGTTGTCGGTATGGTAGCACCGGTTCGACATGGCGTATGATTAATTTGTGATTATTTGTTCGCGTCGATAGAAGACCTGGAAAAATTTAATTAATGCAAGAAATGTAAACAAGAACACTCTATGGGCAGTTGCTGTAACTTCAACACTTAGCTATTGCATTTCGTAATTAAATATGATAGGAGTGGAGATGGTTTGATTTGTTATAAAGCAAACTCTAATTTCTAATGAAAATCATGACTGTTTTCATGGGTCATATAAATTTCATTAACTATACAAGTTGTTATAGTAATGGAAGAAGGAACTTTGGTGTGATATTGTAATACGTGTGGCACTGGCACAGATATCTGTGAAACAAAAATTATAGGATGCCCTCACTGCAGCATATCTTTCTTTTCTTTTCTTTTTTTTTTTGAAATCATGTTGGAACGTGTAACGTGTCAAATATTTCGACAGTGGTGGTTGATGCATCAAGTTGGTCATGTCATTTGTTACAACCAGAAATATTCATTTTAGAAATCATAAAGCATCAATGGTATGCAAATGCTATACCGAGAAGCTATCCTGTAGATGATTCTTATAGGCAGATATACACACATGGTCAAAAAAATAAGTACACCTGCTTATTTTTGCTTTATGTTTAATTTTAGTTACTTTAACGGAAATTCTTTTTTATTTAAATAACTTCAATACGGCAATGCCTTTAAAATTAAAGACAAAACTCGAGCTCTCCCGTTGTTTTCATTGTGAGTTAGTTTTGTTCAGGTGTGATTTCAGCAGTAATTCTTCTAAATAATAAATATATTGGCTCAATTCTTTAATATTGTCGCATTGGAAAGGCTATTTATTCTACTGTTGTTTATCTTATTCATAACAAACTATTTTGTTAAAAAAAAAAATCAGCCATGGGTCGAAAAAACCTTTGTTCTCCGGAGGAGAGAAAAATTGTTTCAAGACCGTATTGTAACACTTGCGAAGAAGGACCCCTTTGTGACTTCAAGAGCGATTTCAGCAGAAATTGGAAATGTAATTTAATTTAATTTGTAATTTAATCTAACATGTCTTAAGGGCGCTGACATACGTATATTTGTACATGAATGAATAAATACAATTATATAAAAAAAAAAAAAAAATTCATAGCGAACGGTTCGTCGTAGACTACAAAAAACACATTTACCAGTACGGATAGCCAGAAGAGTTCCTTTGCTTAGACAAAAAAATGTAAAGGCAAGATTGGTGTTTACAAGAAGTCATTCCAATTGGTACGGAGGAGACGGTAAAAAAAATGGCCAAACATTTTGTGGAGCGATGAAACGAAAATTAATGTATTTGGAAACGACTGTGCCCGGAATGTTTGACGCCCTAAAAGTAAGGAATACCATGTTCGCTTTACAAAGAAGGCGGCCAAGCACGCGGGCGGCAATATTACGGTCTGGGGTTGTTTCTCGTGGTATAGTGTCGTCTGTCCGATACATCGAATTACCGGCACTATGACCAGATTCCACTAGAAAGATATCTTGGAAAATACGATGTTGCACTATGCTGTGGAAAGTATGCTTCTTAAATAGACATTTCAACAGGATAACGACCCGAAGCATACTTCTAAGTTGGTAAGGGACTGATTTCAAGAAAATAATGTTGCCCTTCTTGACTGGCCAAGTCAATTTCCGGACTTAAATCCAATCGAAAATCTTTGGAGAGAGTTGAAACAAAGAATTGGCAAGAAGGTTATTAAAAATAAGGATCCGTTATGGAATTTTGTTCAAAACACTTGGTATGAAATACAAGTAGAAACCTGCAGGAAGCTTTTTGCCAGCATGCCAAAAAGAGGCAACAAAATAATTGAAAATAAAGGTGGATATACCGGGTTTTAACAAAACTCAGTTAATTTAGCAAAAAAAAAAACTTGATGTTTTTACTTTTTTTCCTTGTTTGAACTAAATGGACTTATTATTTTACCCATTGTTTTTTGATTAATTTCTTACTTTTAGAAAAATACTAAATTTAATTTGTATTTTTTGTTATTGTTTTAGTATTTATTTTATTTTTAATGTTATAACAAATTTAAGTAATTTTTTTTTAATTTAAATAAATTTTCGTCTACGAGCATTTAAAAAAAAAATATAGGGTGTACTTATTATTTTGACCATATGTGTAACTCAAACAGAATTCTTTATCTTAGTCAGATGACAGGCGTAGAGCGTTTAATTAATTTGCTGGCAATAAGGCATCGAAGCATTTGTATAAGTAGATATTAAGATCCAAGAAATATTTCTGTCGAAGTACTGGAAATTGGTCAATAAAACAGAAGATATTTATTATTCATTCAAATTTATTATATCGCCTTTAAAGTAGGCCCCTTCTCAAATAATACACTCATTCCAAGGAATAATCCAATCATTAAAACACTTTTCAAGAACTTTCTCATCCGAATTCTCGACTGAAAACGGCTACCTCGAAGTCGTAATTAGCATTACCTTGGTTTCAACATACTAAACTCGTAAACCCATATTGATAAGAACTGGCAATTGACCACGTCCTTCTGCCATTCCGTAACAAACGCAAAATTACGTTCAAATCATACAAATAGTTATGCATTTTTCGGTCTCAAAAGTAAAGTTTCATAAAACACACATAAACCTATAATTTTTTTTTTATAAACCTGTGATCTTGATGGCCAGTGGACGTGGCCAAAACGTGTATTTACACTTTCTGAAAACTTCTCGTGCAATAAAGCCTAAGTCGACCATATTGTGTGGCACCGTCTTGTTGAAAATAGATATCGTTCATTTCATAATCTTCAATTGCAGGTCAAAAGAAAGTCGGTTATCATACGGCCATAGCACTCTGAATTGACGATAACGGATCCCTCAGCGTCATTTTCGAAAAAATGCGATCCTATGGCACCTCCAGACCATAATGCGCACCAAACAGACACTTTTTCCGAAAGCAATGGTCTTTCCACAATGACTTACGGGTTCTCCAAAGTAATCCCCGAGTGAGAAATGAGCTTCATCGCTAAAGAGAATGTTGTTCTAAAAATCAGCACTGAAAGCCTGTTGCTGAAGCACCCAATCAGCATATCTACGGCGTTGTGTATGGTCAGTCGGCATTGATTGTTGCCTGAGTTGGTCTCTATACGAGTATGGATGGAGGTGTAAATTCAAATGCAAAATACGTTGTAATTAGCCGTAAGGCGGACCCAATTCCTGACAACGCCCTGAAATCGACAAATTCGGATTATCCGCCGCACTTCCGCTAATAGAAGCGATATTTTCGGCGGTGCGTACACTGCGATGATGCACAGGCCTGAGCACATCTGTAACGCTTCCAGTCTCTTCAAATTTCTTTACAATCTTTGCACAGTAGGTCAATTGTGACGATATTGTAATCACCCCATAATGCACGGAAAGAAAAGTGACCGCGTTTAAATCACTATATTTGAAGTTAGTTTTAACTATTTTTATGCGTTATTCTGTCGATTAACGATCCATATTCCCATTAATAAATAGCACCTCAGATGACAGGTATTTAACAGTTGACAGCCTTGACAGATCTGTGGTTTTGAAACCACTAAATAGATAACACTTATAAGTCAACTTGCCTGATTGAAGTTTCTGTGCTTCTTTTTCCGGAAGTGTCGACATTTCTGTAGCGGTTTTAAAATAATGTACATTCTGGTATTTTAGTCATGATAAAAACTAATATTAGCTATATTTCATATTTGGGCTGGTATGTCAAAAAAGAAACCAGTTTAGTCTTTTTGACCGGTAGTGGCTCGATGGTTAGTACACGAATCAGCTCATTGTGCATGACGAACACTTTGAGTAGTCGAATAGTCGACAAGTCTAGTATTATAATCTTCCCAAACTGGTACGTTCGAAATCGTCGTAAGCACTCGGTTCCATGTAGTAAGTCCAAAAATTGAGTGCGCGTAAACTCGCTGAATTCGTGAAGGTCTCCGAAATCTTATTTATGGGATGCAAGAACATTTGTTCATCTTTTTACAGTCTTACAGCCCAGTTTATAACATAAGGTGCAGTAAAAAGAAATCCATTATTTTCGTATTGCATTGATGACTTCACTTAACATTTCTGGAATTATTCGATGTAGGTCAAATATGCACCAATTTCTTCTATAACTTGTTAATATTTTGAAGGTAATTCTTTTTTTATTACAATCCTCGTCCTCACTGGCAAACACAAAAAGAGGATGGTCGATTTTCACAAGCTCCTCTTGAGACGAATGTTTTGCCAGCAAAATCATTCGCCATAGACTGGAGCAAGTGGTAATCACTTAACGCCAGGTTCGGGTATAAGGTGGATGCATAAAAATCCCCCCGATTCGAACTTTCGGAGTTTCCATAGGGTCACTATCGTCGTGAGGGTTCTGGGGTTCTCTTGGTGGAACTTAATCCCTCTTCCATTGGCTAAGATGGCTGCTTCTAGGCCATTGCTTCTTAGGCGATCTAATTGTTGACAGCAGAAGTCCGAATTAGGAGTTTGATCGTAAGGAAACTGCTCATAGTAGATAATTCTGTGCCAAACTCAACTAAACATACCCCAAAAACTTTCCTGACCGTTAATCCTGGCTTGAATACCAATTCCGCCGGCTCACTGCGATTCTACCACGACCGCTTTCCCTCGGCCTTTTCATAAGCGACCTAATTTTAACCACTAGTCATAGATTACTTGACAATTGTGTCGAAATTTGATGATTCGATCCACGAGATTTTTGCGTTAACTCATTTGGCGCCCACAAATCGAGCTTCGTCTTGTAGCCAGCCTTATTCAGGCGGTTCCAAACGGGCTTTGTTTAGCTCCTTGGAAATCAAGATGTTGCTTACTTGACGATTTTCACAGTTCTATTGACATTTTTGACAATTGACCTTCTAGGCGCAGTGCGTTTTTGATATTAAAATTACCGGAACGGAATCGACAAAACCAAAATTACCCATTTTTGGCAGTATTCAAAAAAAAAAAAGACAACATTCACATTTCCAGCCGCCAGGCTTAAGTTTTCGTCTTTTACGAAAAGAAACTGTAAAATATAACACATTTTTTCTAACCAGGTGTCCATCCAAATTGCTCTTTGATCGCAAAATATTACCTTTCTAACGCCATCTAGCGTAAATCGCTTGCACTTGTGCAACTCGGGATAAAGATTACTAAAGCCACCTATTATAAAACTAATGGATTTGCTTTTATTACACCTCATATTGTTCGGACCACATTAATAGACAAAGAGTGCGCTTCTTCTGGCACTCCGCACACAAAAAGAAAAGGACGTTGTGAGAAGATTTATGGAAGTTAGTTCATCTAACAAAAATTTTTGTACCGCAAATTTTATACTTTTAATCACGACAATAATTAATGTCAACAATATCTGAATTTCGGAATAGGATATCATAAAATAAAAGGATAGTTTAAATATTGATCCTTTCATGAAACGAATTGAAGTCGATGTTATTATATTCTCCAATAAGAAAAGTTTATTCATACTTTAAACACATGATTGATGGCACTTATTAGAAGAAACACACAGATTGGTAAAAAAACTGGTAAAAGTGTTGCCAGCCAACATTTTCATACAACTCATTTGTAGCTGTCAAAACTTTTCCATCACGAGTGCAGCGAAACTTCCTGAATATCTTTATGCTAAACAAAACTAATGTTAGACATTGTTAAGGTGCATACCCATCGAATAGTTGCAGCTTATTTCTACAAGTTCTTCCGATTACTATCACAAAAATCTCCCAAATCCTGAAGTTCCTGAAACACAGTAATAATGCGTTTTGCATTTGCAGTGCATGCTCGATGATGGAAATATAAGTGTGATAATTCCTGCATTAAAAAAAAGTCCGATACATACGAGGGTCCCAAAACTAGCTGACCTAACAAAGAAGACACAAAAATCCTTTATTTTTCAGTATAATTGTCTTTTAGCTCGATACACTTCTTTTTCCAGCGATATTCAAACGCTTCTACACCCTGTTTTCAGTAAGAACTATCAAACACGATTTGGACACGATTCTCCCATTACAGTCCACCGTTTTGACCATTCCTTTGTCTCAGGTGTGAAAGGGAGGATCCATGTCTTATTCATGATTATAAATCGACGCAGAAATTCGGCTTTATTGCTATAGAACATCGCCAAACACTCTACTGAAACGTCTTCACGACGCTGTTTTTAGTCTATTGAAAGCAAGCACGGCACCCACTTTGCGCATTGCTTTCTCATCCTCAAACCTTCGGTCAATATTCGACGTGTATCACTTTTTGAAATGCCTATCATTTGAGCTAGCTCACGCACCTTCAGCTGATTCAGACGATCATCCAATCATTTGTTGGATATTCTTAACTATGTCTGGTGAGGACACCTCAATTGGTTGAGTACTAAGGTGTTCGTTTTGACAGCTCGTACGGCCTCGTTTAAACTCTGCTACTCAATATTTTACAGTCGTAAATGAAGGAGCAGACTCTACCAGAGTAGAATCTGGTTTAATATTGGCTTTAATATTGGTTGGACTGAGACCTTTTAAATTGAAATATCAATTTTAACCAATTTTTGACTGAGACCTTTTAAATTGAAACACCAATTTTTCTTCAATTTTTTCCATATTTACAAGTGCACTGAGATCGTTTATAGTTTTGATGGCTTGAATAAAAATACTAAAGAATGTGGTGCCTTGAAACTTGAAACATATGTTTTATAAAGTGGTTACCCCGTTTCCACCAAAATAATTTTTTTTTTCAAATTACTGGCACCATCTATACATCATATCTACTAATTTTGGAACGGCCCTCGTATTTATGGATATTATAATGAGCAATAAGGTTGCTGTTACCGCCTTCAATAACAGCCATATGCTACTTTCTTCTGCTGATGTTAGAAGATAGCTTTGGTGGAAAACTGCGTCAGCATTTTTTATTTGTTCCTCCATAATTTTAATTAAACCAGGATGTATACATTTTGGTTTTATTTCCTTTTTAAAAATTTTTCCACATTTCTCGTTACGTACTAAAGCAAAGAAGAGACCTTTTTTATGATAACCCACCATAAACGAAATATTTTTTTCTGGGCATCTCATTCAGGTTAGATAATCATTTGTGATTTCCATACCGGATTATTTGGTATAAGCAAATATTGTGGCATTACTTACTCCTTCCGCGGTCGTCATGCCTAACTTTAGATCTTTTCATTACATTTTCTAAAGCTTTCTTTTGTACATTAACAAAACTCTGCTACCTCAATTTTGTTGTACACATAAAAAGAAAGAATACTTTGTTCGTACCTAATTTAATCGCTAAATGATTATTTATTTTTTATTTCCGGTATGATTGCTTTACCTTTACTATATAGCAATATAGTTCCTAACATCTCTTAAATGGATTTAAATTTCCAATTTATTTGAATATTTATTAAAAGTTCCATTTTGTTTTGAGAGTGTACATGAATGGGATGCTTTGGCGTTTCCTTTGGCATACCAGAAAAGGGTCTGCTACTGACATATTCCATTTTGTGAATTATTATTCATAAAGACTTATTACTTAATGGGTTTGTTTACCATTTGAATATGTCAATAGACGTTAAAGGAATTTCGCCATTTTCCGCCCTTCCCTTGTCACAGATTTTGAATCAGCTCTTGCTCGTTGTTTTCTTTGTCCAGCCTTAGTGCAAGTGTCTGAGTGTTGCTAGGTGTCCTTTTGTGTTCACTGTGAAAGAGGACACGCTTACGTACACTCAGCCAATAGAGGGGGGACGGACATGCCGCCTTTTGTGAGACATTAAAATTACGATGATAACAATGGATGCCATAATGGAGGGAAAACAAAGATCAACAACATTTGCGTATTCCATAACGCGTTTGAGGAGGTGATGGCGGGGAACGGGTAAGCTAGACCTTTTTAACACCGGCTACCCAATTCAGATTACAAAAGATTTATAACGCAACGCCAAAGGGTACAGATTTGCCACCATTGAATCTTTTGTTATGTCGGCTTTATTTTGTGCCTTTGTTATTTTGCAATCGAACGATTCGAAGCCTTATTATCGTCGTGGTCATTTTGTGTAGGCCATTTAAAGCGAAATCACAGATTAGGACTTAAACGCATTGAAAGGATGCCCTGATATGCATAATACTTTTTAAAAGTCAATTCCCTAAACCATTTAGTATAACTGACTGTATTTCTATCGGATAATACCGTAAGTGCTTGACTTTTCAAGGTAGATTTTGTAACAATATTTATTTCCTCTTCGGTATAGCAGAAACAATAACTCTACTTCATTGATATTGTTTATTCCCGGAACCCGCGTTTGCACACAAATCCTAAATTTATCATCTCCACTGCAATTGAAACGTTTGCTTTAGAGTAAGCTTTATGTCGACTGATCTATTAGAGAATTTGATTTGCTAAAGTCAGTTTTTGTTCTCCCCCCATACGTGTAAGACGAGTTTGGCTTAACGCATAAATCTGTATTTTCTGCAAGGTTTAACCTTTTAGATAAATCCTGGAAACGAATGCTAATCCCCGCCGTTTCTTTATATTTAATAAATCTCTTGAGGTAAACATATGTCAGGTCGAACCCGTTCCTTTCAAACAATACAGATATGTACTGGTAGAGAAGGTCATCAGAATAAATTTTTTTATAATTCGCGTAATGAGGACAGAGTACAAGAAATAGACCATGTAAATATATGGAAGAGAATGGTCTCCTTTCGGTTCAGTTCGGATATGATCAAAAAAAAAATATTAAATATAAAACAAATCTAGTGAAAATTGTGCCTTATAAAAGAAGATAAAGACGGGCTTGTCAAGACAATTTGTTTGAAGACCATATCAAAGCTTATATTAGTAAGGACCAATCCAAATGAGGAATCCCTGTCGAATCCATTTGAATGGGAGCCTGCATTAAAACAGATTGATATGACCTAATTTGAATGAGGTCTGTTCCTGACTCAATCAATTTATACTTCCTCCACTATCAATAATGTTGAAATTAGAGACAATTAACGAATATACATAAAAACTTCTAACGTTTAAAAAAAAATTACGCTTTACAAAAGCGTTAAAGCCGGGCTTGGTACATCTATATGTAGTTTAGTAACGAAATTTGTCCAAAAAAATAGTTGACCTAGCAAAAAACACAAGAGAGTTGGGAAAACTTTTCTTTATTTTTTAACGTAATTTCCTTTTAGTTCAATACACTTTTTTTTGGCGATATTCAATAACTTGTATACCCCGTTTATAGTAAGAATTGCATAACCCCTAATAAAGGCATCTACTGCAGATTCTACCTCTTTATTGTTGGTAAATTTTTTACCACCAGGCAATTTTTTCAAGTTTGGAAATAGAAAATAGTCCAAGAGAGCCGAATCTGCCGAATAAAGTGCGTGATGAAGCAATTCGAATTTTAATTCATTAATTTTGGCCATCGAAATTGTGGATGTGTGAACTGAAGCATTGTCTTGATGAAACAACACAATCATTTCGCCTTTTTTCAAACAGATGTCAAAAAACAGACACTATGACCGTCTTCGCCTACTTTGGACACGATCCTTCCTTTCCTGTCCTGCTTTGAATATCCTTTGTCTCAGGTGTGAAATGGTGGACCCACTTCTTATCCATGTTTATAAGTCGGCGCAAAAAATTGGCTTTGAAACGTCGCCAAACACTCCACCGAAACATCTTTACGACGCTGCTTTTGCTGTATCAAAAGCAAGCGCGGCACCCATCTTGCACACAGCTTTCTTATCTTCAAATTTTCGGTGACAAGCTTGTACCACTTGTAAACATTTTTTTGACCCAGAGTATTCTCACCGTGTGCCACAGTAAACATTTCAAGTGCTTTTGAGCACTTTGATGCACCTTCCTGGATCCATTTTTTTCGGTGGCAGAAAATCGCTGAACACGCAAAACACTTGTCTTATTTATGCCTCTCACAAACAAACTAAACATGCTATATGAATAAACCCAACAACATATCTTCAAAACGAGTGTACCAACATAAAAAACAATAATCGAAAGTCGAAATTTGAAAATTCACGTTATTTTTTGAACACACCTCGTATGCAGAATAAAAAGGAACAGACAATCGTGTTATATCATTTCAAACATACTGACACATTTGTATGTTACTACCGCCGATGTTGTATCATTTCGACTACACATACTTTAATTTGAAGTGTCCAAATAGATGTTGTTTACATTTAATTAAAAAATCATTCGAATACGGTTTATGGTATTTGTTTTTTTTTTCAAATTTGGATTTAGTTTTTTTCCCCCAATTCTCTGCCTGATTTTTTCTATGGATTGTATATATATACATATATACTCGTATATATATATATATACAAATACATGTAAATTTTTATGTCAACTGACCACAAAACTATTACATTGCCCAGCGGGACCACAATCAATCAAACGTACACTAATGTGCAGGTTCGGTGAAGTGGAAAACAAACCATGATAAGTGTTACTTGATCGTGGAACATTCATTTAATTGGCGTTACAAATATAATTTCGTGGTGAGCTGTATAGCATAGTTGAATTACCCAACAATATATTTGAGAGAACTACGTGTCACAGTTTTGTTTGGGTCAGGGGTGCCAAGTGCAATTTTAACTTTAGGATCAAACAAAAAGCTACAATAGAATTTTTATACCATCAATCGGTGGAGTGAAGATGTACATGATTTGATACGGCTAAAACTGTTACGCCCAGAAGGAAGTATTTAAAGTACGAAGTATATTTTGAACAAATACGTTTCCTTTTAAGTCAATTGAGCGATGCTATATTCTTCCAGATCATAGCCGAGGAGGATTGTAAATGGGCTATGTGGGCGGACGACGATACTATATTCTCCCAGATCGTAGTCGAGGATTGTAAATGGGCTATGTCGGCCCTTGACTTCTGGTATCACCCATACAAATTGATCGATTTTCCAAAATTAAATTTCTTCCCTGTAACTCCTCACCGGTAACCTGAAACAACCAAAATTTTTGATCCCTGCAATATTTCACAATTCCCAGTAAGATTTGAAAAAAATCGAACGATTAACCCCGCCCCTTCTAGTCCCTGCCATACAAATGACTGATTTAACTAACATATCCTTAGCTTCATATCTTTCAATCAGTTGCATTAAATGTAGTCTCATTTGCCATACTTTAAGAGACGATGGTATATTCTTCCAGATTGTAGCTGAGGATTGTAAGTGAGCTATATCGAACCACGTCTTCTGGTATCTCCCATAAAAATTGGCCGATTTACCGAAATTTAATTTCTTGCCTGTAACTCCTTAACCCAAAATCTAGTTCGTCGCATATTTTATAATTCCCAGTAAGATTTGAAAAAAAGCGAACGATTAACCCCGCCCCTTCTAGTCCCTACCATACAAATGACTGCTTTAACTCACATATTCTTGCTTCATATCCTCCAATTAGTCGCATTAAATTTAGTCCAATTTGCCATACTTTAAGCGTTTACCAAAGTAGAACCTCAGAATGAAAGCGAAGCATATTTACGCACCTATTTTGATACTTCTCATACAAATCGACCGATTTTTGTAATTCAATTAATCCTCTGCAGTACATGCTTTCCACTTTACATGCTTTTCCAATTCTCTACAATATAGAAGAAAAGTCTACCAATTTATTCCCATATATTCTTCTTGCCACGCCCTACCAGAGTGGGCGTTTCACATACAAATGGTGCGATTTATCGAAATTTGATTTTCAGCTGTAATCCGTAATTCGAAGCTTGGGGTTACTTAAATTCTTGCCGACTACATTGTGTTATAAATAAAATGGATAAAATGTGAAAAAAAATCAACGAATCGACCACAACCTCTCTGATACCTCTCAAATTACCTAATTAAACTTATATGGTCTAAGATTATTATTTTTTAGTCAATTTCACTACGATCAGTATGATTGAGCTCGCATCAGACATTTGCGAATGAAAATAAACTGCTCTGCCACACCCCTTTGGGCGAATATAGAAATTGTTCGATTTACCTTTCCCAAATGGAGGTCTTTCAAAAGTTAAAATTTTGCTTCGCTAATTTTTTTTTAATTCAGTGTGTTTTTTTTTTTGCATCAACGCAAAAAGTCCTTTGGCGAAGGTATAATGTAAGTCAGGTATAATGTAAGTTCAGCTTAGTGAAGTTTTTGACCTGGTTCCATACTCTTCTATTACCATCCAATAGAGATCATACATACAAACAAGTAGATCGTATATAGAATCAACAACTTCGACATGATTTCCTAACCGATCACCTTCAATTTTAAAGATTTTTAGTTTGCGTATTCTACTGACCCACCGTGGCGCAATAGTGAGTACATGTGACTATCTTGCGCATGATTGTGGGTTCAATCCCCGACATAACGATCTACTTCACCTAATGTGACCTTCGAGCAGTCGGATAATCAACAAGTCTAGTAAAAGCTTCTAGACGTTCGAAGTCATCGTAGCAACCACTGAGTAAAGGAAACTCTCCCATAATATAAATTGTTTATTGTGGAAACATGATTGTAGAAACACGATTTATTCCAAAATTGGCTAAATTACATATGAGGCGGAAGCAGCAATGTGGAATATTTCCACTCGCAAAACTGAATTTAGTAAACCCCTGATGCTGATTCAGAAATTTGGTATAATAGAATGAAAGATATGAATCTAGAAAAGCTTGGCTTTTATTAGATGTGGGAGATACCGGAAAATCTCGGGATATGCGTTCGATTTTCCACATTTAACCAAGAATTACTTTTTAGTTTATTCAACAGCAGCTGTCTGCGAATTAGTTTTTATAGGAGACTAAATTCCAATAAATCGTTCAAATTACCTGGTGGTACCACATAAAAAGTAGCAGTGTCCATTTTCAATGTCAGACCTAAGAATACGAGTATGTAAAACACATGATCTCCGCCCATTTTAATTAGGCTTAACCCAACAGCTTAAAATATATGAAGCCAGGAACTCGATTTAAAGGTACCGGATACAAAATTGCTTTTTTTCTGGAATTTCAAGGTATTATAAATGAAAGGAAATTTATGTAGCTGAAGCCTAAGATTTCTGATTTACAGCAAAAAAACGTACTTCCGAAAATTGTTTGCAGTCTACGATTTCACAGTTACAGGGAAGAATTTAGTTGCGAAAAATCGAACAATTTATGTGAAGGGTGGCAGAAAGGATATCATAAGGCAATCCTTTTTAATTTTCAGAACTTTCTTTCACAAACACCAAACGTACACCAGTTTTTACTGAATTTCGTGTAACTGGATAAAATTCAAAGTGTAAGAAAAAAAATCCATTATTTTCCATGACATTGAAGACTTTATTTAGCGCAATTGAGAAGATCCAAATTATTCCAAATGTGCAGCGTTTTGTTCGATAACTGGTTGTCATTTTTAAGGTAATTCTAATATACCACTCTAATAGAAAAATTCATTCTTATTGACAAAAAATTTTTACTAGCTTCTCTTCAGACTAATTGACTAAAGCGATCCCCTTGCGATTGCTATAGGGTGTCACATAAGTACCGCTACGATTTGATCAGTGAATACATTTTTTGTTTAAGTCTTTTTTTCGTCTCTTTACAGAATTATCTAAATAATATTTGGGAAATTTATGATGGAAAGACTCAGCTCAGAACAAAGAACCAAAGTTGTTCAATTTTACTTGAAAGTCGATTATTCAGATCACATTGAAATTTCTTCATGTTCGAAATGCTTCTGGCGCTCCAACACTTTACCGATTGGTTCAGCGTTTTGGGCAACAAGAGTCTGTCTATGATCTTCCACATGCTGGATGACCTCGTGCAGTTCGAAATGCTTGCTCGAGCGCAAGGCAGCACTAAGGAAAGCCCCGAAACTTCCACCTAGGAAGTCTAGGCGGTCTGCAAAGAATCTTTTCCCATATAAGGTGCAATTGGTTTACGAGTTAAGACCAAATGATGCACAAGAACGCAATCAATATAGTCGCCGTTAACGTTACTTATGCGCCACCCTTTACTTTTTTCCGAATTAATAATTTGGTCGCAGAGGAGCACTTTATAGTAGATGTTCCTCTGTCAACTCTGCCTAGGCCACATTTTGTGTCGATTAACCGCGTTCATGACCACTTTCATGTAACTTTATCGTAAGTGACCCATTTCATTACTTTTGAAATTGGTTGATTTTGTAGCGACTCAGTACTGATTCGAAAATGGAAATTTGGTCCCTAAACCCGCATTGACCAAAACGTATGATTGGAAGTTACATCAGAACGACAAACACGTTTTGCGTTCAGCGAGACGGGCATTGACGGGCATTCAAACAACATCGAGTCAAGCAATCACAAACAATCTGAGTGTTTTTTTTTTTTTTTTTTTGGGTACGAAACTTTATACAACGTCAGATACGGATTACTAAAGCCATTTATTGGAAAATAACTGGATTCCGGTTTACTACGCCTACGACATAATTTAATACAATCAATAATAGGTTGTGAAACTCCTGCTGACCGCTGCCAAAATTTCGATTAATGGGTCGATTTGCATGATAGGTACCAGCAAAGGAGTGCATTTTCATTGTCAAAACAGAGTATATAAAGCTTATTATGTCTGTTAAGTTCGACTTTATTTAGTACTACACCTTAAAAGATATAAAGCTAAAGCCTACCCAAAAGGGAAGGGCGATTTTTCTCCAGTTTCTTTCAGGCAGTACTAATCAATGCAAGGACCAAAAATGGTTTTAAGCCATACTTTATCAAAATACATTTTAAAAAATATAAATAAAAAAATATATATAAAATATATACATATTTACAAAAGTGTTTCCTGCACCATTTGTAAATTTTGGTTCTGCGTATTATATGGACTCGATATTTTCCAAGTTTCTAACATATGTTCACAAAGCACTACATGGCGAAAAATGTAAATAATTTTAAAGCTATTGAATTACGATAGCGGTGTAAAACTAGCCGACGTAACAAAGAAGACGCAAAAAAGTTGGGAAATATTATCTTTACTTTTCAACATAATCTCCTTGTGGCTCTGTACACTTTTTCCAGCGACATTCAGTAACTTGTATACCGTATTTATAGTATGAACTGTCAAATTCCTTACAATAGCCGTCAACTGCAGACTTCACCTCTTAATTATTGCCAAATCTTTTACCCAATTTTTCAAGTTTAGAAATAGAAAACAGTACGAGCGGCCTAAATCTAGTACGATGGAGCAATTCGAACTTTAATTCATTAACTTTGGCCATCGTTATAGTGGATGTGTAAACTGCAGCATTATCTTGACGAAACAACACTTTACTTTTCTTCAAATGCAGCCTTTTCCACCACCAAAACGCTGCTAAAAATTAGCATAATATTTGCCGTTGGTAATTTTTCCTATCTGAAGATAATCAATAAAATAATAACATGCGCATCCCAAAAAACAGACGCTATGACCTTGCCTGCAGATGGAACCGTCTTCTCCTCTTTTGGACACGATTCTCTAATTCCAGTCCACAGCTTTGACCGTTCCTTTGTCTTAGGGGTGAAGTGACGGATCCATGTCTCATTCATGGTTAAAAATCGACGCAAAAATTTCGGCTTTATTGCGGTGAAATATCGCCAAACACTCTACTGAAACATCTTCACGAAACAGTATTTGCTCTATTGAAAGCAAGCGCGTCGCCCATTTTACGCATAGCTTTCTCATCTTCAAAACTTCGATCTGTATACGATGTGCAGCACTTTTTCAAATGCCTATCATTTCAGCTAGCTTATGCACTTTCAGCCGACGATCATCCAACACCATTTTGTGGATTTTCTTAACCGTTTCTGGCGTGGTCAAATCAACTGGTCAACCACTTTGATGTTTGTTTTGGCAGCTCGTACGGCCTCGTTTAAACTCTGCTTTCCAGTATTTTACCGTCGTAAATGAAGAATCAGACTCCCCCAGAATAGAATCTAGCTCGGCTTGAATATTGGTTGTACTGAGACTTTTCAATTGGAAATATTGAATTTAGCCTGACGGTGACCAATTTTTTCCATGTTTCCAAATTCACTGAGATCGTTTACTTTTGATGGCTCAAATAAAAATAATAAACAACGTGACGCCTTGAAACTTAAAACATGAAAAAATAAACTTAAACATAAATATTTTTTCAAACTACTGGCAGCATTCACAGTGGACAGACAAATGAAAAGTTATGGTTTCTACACCGCGGCATTTGCTTTCCCTCTTTTAGTAAAAAGTCACAGGACATCAGATGTAGCAGAAAAAAAAAATAATATCAACAACATAAAGAAGGCAAGAAGGGTAATTCCACGTAAAATACCTTCAGATTAGTAGAGATTATGCCAATGGAGTAAACAGTCTTTCGCGTCATATTTATGTTAAGTATTCAAAGAAATGTTGACATCAACATTAAATGCTGTATTCAATTGATAATCAGATATTTTTGCGAAATATCCAGTAAAACAAAGAATACCTGCGAAATAGTTCAACCTGAACGCCAAGAATAGATAATATGGGAAAAAAGATATATAAATTGTATAGCTGTTGCAACAACAACGACAAGGAGTAACACGGCCAAATTGCTACTAGCCTTTTTCCGATCCAATCATCCATCAGACATTTAGTTTTTCCTCCGCTATTTTTTGCTGGACTTTGCCTACTATTATTGCATTAACGACCGACCGACCATACGGGGACGGACAATTGCACGGAGATGCAAACGCATTTGTGGGGAGCCACAATGAATGTGTTCAAATTTATGTTTGCAGTTAAATTAAAAACATAACGAATTGCATATTGAATGTGCAAATTAATTTTTTCCCATAATTTTTATTTGTGGTTAAAAAGTGGTGAACGAATGGGGCGAAAAAATCAATGGGAATACTCAACGGAGTGGCCCAAACACATTAAAGCCGCATTGGCTAGTGCTCGCAATGCGAGCTTTATCCAATAACTTTGTTAAATTTTACACCTTATGGATTGTTGCAAATTTAAAACATTTACGGTATGAACTTAAAAATTTTGGAAGCACTTTAATGTAAATAAAATAAAAAACACATTAGCGGTAGAAGATGCGAAGGGGAGTACTGAAAATAAGCGTTTCCCCCCTTTAATTTCAACAGAGGCTGGATCTCGAGAGATGGTTATTGAGCATCTGATTATGTAATCATTAAAATTGTATTATGTCATTTCATTGATAGCAACTAGAAATACTGATCTGAATGCATATATTATCATATACTGATAAATGCATATATTTCCGATTGACATAAAAATCTATGTCGATTTAAGCATGACCGTCCGTACGCTTGGCTGTTGAAAGCTAAATTTCCGGCAAAATTTTTCTCATATCCATGGGCAAGCCAAATCCAAAATTGTGCCTTTTAAAAGAAACGTAACTATACAAAGACTCAATCCACTGCTAGAAGAATCTAAATTTTTCACATTTTTATATGTTCACCTGAAGGAGTGAAGGTTAATATAATTTATAAATCAAAAATGTAGCAACCCCAAGGAAGTATGGGTTGTCCCTTTTTCAGGTTCAAAAGTAAAATTAAATAAAACACACATAAAGCTTTGATTTCGATAAAACTTTTATTCCATTGTAATGCTTGGACCCTGCCATTATGTACGAAATACAGGGTGTCCATCGGGAAGGTGTACTAATTTGTTTTGCCACCATTTTGGCAAACATTAATCTTGACAGTTCATATTTGGCAGTCGTGAAGAAGAGACGTGGCAAATTTATTATGGAAAAATATTCGATAAACCAACGTGTCTTAATCGTTAAAACATTTTATCAAAATCAATCATCGATTACTGAGACGATGAGAAAGTTACGTGAAATTTTTGGGAGAAACAACGGGCCAACAAGACGCACTATTTATCTTGTAGTGAATGATTTCGAAGAAAAGAGGTCTGTAGCTGGTAGGGCCAAGCATGGACCACAAATCGTTATAAATCGTTGTTGAACACAATCCATCAACCTCAATTCGATGCCATGTTCAGGAGCTTGGTCTTTAAAGATCAGCTTTGGCCACAATCTTGCACAAGGATTTGCATTTGTTTCCATTAAAGATTCAGTTAACACAAAAGCTTCTTCCACAAGACACTTTACGCTGCCGCCACAACTGCATGCTTTGGGCTTGATTAACATGTGGTATCAACAAGACGGTGCCACATCGCACACAGCCAGGATTACAATGGAATTACTTTGAGACCTCTTTCCTCAACAAGTTATTTCAAGAAACGGTAATGTCGCCTGATTTGACTGCTCCGGACTTCTTTTCGTGGAGATATCTGAAAATCAAGGTTTATGCAAACAAACTAGAAACGCTTGAGCAACTCAAGCAAAATATTCGTGATGAAATTAATGAAATGCCGCGTGAAATGTGTGAGAATGTAATGAAAAATATGACGGACATACTACCAGCAAACGCTTAATGTCCATCGTAGAAACTATAAAGAGTAGGTTTAATTTCGGGAAATCGGTTTATTTTTGTTAGACGCACCAGAAAGAACGTGCCAGTGAGCTTATTCTGAGATCCCTTTTTGGTAGACGGTTAACGTGCATCAAATCTGGCCAACTATGATGCAAGTAAATAAAAGTTATGAATGTACGAATACATGTGTTAAATCAATCATTTCTGTGGGAGGTTAAAAAGCCTATATTTCGAATGATATCGATGAGTTTAAATCAATACAATGGGTAAAAACTTATATTAGTGCAGTCCTTCAAGTGAAGGCATTATTAGCGATTGCCTCCAATTCGCTTCAAATATTTGCCAATCTTCCGAAGTCATGAAAATATAATGGATTTTTTGTCAGTATGAACAAAACAAAAAAAAAAAAAAAAAAAACTGCATACCATGAATGAGATGTGGGAGTGGATTTCACATTCAATGAGCTCATGCATATTCCATTTTTAGATTCACTTTGCGAAACATATAATTTAACGATGATTCCCTAAGTCACACTTTGAGAAGCATTTACTAGACCTGTCAATTACTCGACTACTCGAAATGCTTATCAGACACATCGAGGTGACTGCCACTCAAAGAAAGGTAGGTGGTTGTATCCGAAATTGAACCCACGATCATGCGAACGATAGTCGTTTCTGCTAACCAACGCGCTACAGTCGGCCACTACATTAGTTCCCCTTTGAAACATCACAAGTTACCATAACCTTTCCAATATAAAATATTCTTGTGTTTGTACACCACTGTACTTTGGCAATGAGTGTACAAATATCTGTTCAATCCGATCGGATTTTACGCCTGTCTGCGGGTTTTCCTATAAATATTTTCGCTGTTGGTTGCTGGGTGAGCGTACTCTTACAGGAAAAAGCTCACGTTTGCTTGTAGATTTTATTTATGTAGCCGCATAAAAAGCAAATGTCAATAAAGTGACACACAATCCGATATTCTTGTTATTGAGACAATAACAGGAAATGCAAGTAATTGGTCAATACGCACGAATTGCAGATCCATTCGATAAATGGTTAAAAACACCCCACCGACAGTCGACGATTGCATTGCAGCCGGTACCATGACAGGACGGATGCAAAAAGCAATTGTTTTTATTATTTTTTTTTCTTTTTTGCCACTTTGCATTGAATTTCAATTAAACATAAACTTTAAACCGTATCGAGCAATAAAATTCCTGTATCGCTTTTATTTATTTATATAAAATAAGTGGAAGAAAGTTTCCCTTGAGTTCTTACACTTTTGCCACTTTTTCTCATGCTGTGGCAGAAACCAAAATCGGGAAATGCATACTTTTGCGAGAATGTGGTAAGAATGATGGTAAGGCGAGTGGATACCGGATAGAATAGTTTTATATATATTGTGAATAGGAAAATAAACTATGTTCAAATACAAAAGTTTGCAACAATTTTCAAGTGTTTGAATAAAAACTGTTAGACTTTTTCCTTCATTTTTTTAAGCAATTCGTCTTCTATTCGAGATGAAGCGAAAAGTATTGCCAATGCTTTCTTTTTCAAAGGTTACATTCAGTTAGCAATGGGGTGGGTGGCGGTGGCGAAATGACCAGAATGGTTTTGATGGTAAATATCTTGGTTATGCGTTGCATTCATTGCTCAATCAATCTATTGAACTTTTGTGGCACTCAATATCTTTGAAGATAAGAAAGAAAAATGTCTGCGAAAAGGAACAATTTAACTCGAGGGATCAGTTAGGATGACTTTCTGCTACCCTTCAGTTCAACCTATAAAATGATATTCATGTATACCTCCATTCTTTATGACTGAGCAATTAATGTATATCTTCTAATATTAATCGTTATGAAGATATCAATCCGTAAAGGCATCAATAACTTTCATAAGGCGATTTGAGAAACACTTGTAGACATAAGCAAATTTAGATTAGTTTGAACCTTATGGGCAGATGGAAAAAACTACACTTTCCAAAAGTTACAAATAGCGGGTGATACATTTAGAAATATTGTTACCAGAGTAGGTTTTATGGACCATCAAATTGTAAAGCTCTCAATACAATGAGATATTATTCAATATTCAATATCATGAAAAGCCTGCAATCCGTGGTCTTGAAACAGGGTACCAATTTACGTCCACCTGAGTAAAGCAGGCGCATCGCCTTGGGAAAAGAGAAACGACTGTTTACTATTACTCGTGAGAAATGAGGGAAAACATGTGCGCAATACCCAACATAAAAAAAACTGAAAACTATTATGCCACTCTTTAACGATTCGACCAATATTAATGAAATTTCAATCACACATTTTTGAAGTTTTAGAGAGATTACATACGGAAGCTCAGCGCCCCAGGTATAACCAGAGCCACACAGTGGGGTTGCAAAATGCGGTACCTGAAATTAGATTTTTTTTTTTGCGATTCCAACAATTTTTATGCCGTCATCGGTTAGACTTAAAAAAAATCCGGAAAAAAATAGAATTTAGAACATGCTTTTATAAATATTATTTGCCAACAAAGGTAAACCAAATGTAATTGCGAAATATTTTGGAAACCGTAGTTTCAGAAATCAATGCAATTTCCCGTAAACTCTAAAAGAATCCAGTACAATAACTTTGGTGTGCTAACAAATGGCTGAGGCTTTACTTCCAAATTTGTGAAAAATTGCGTAGTGTTGCAACAATTTTGGAAAAGTTGTCATCACAAGTTGTTCACGAATATGTAATGTCTTAATTTAAAACATTTTAAGTTCTAACCTATCTTCCTGGATGTTACAATGGCGACCAAGGTTTATTCCAAATGTATACTATTATAAATAAAAAAAAAAAAAAAAAAAAAAAAAAAAAAAAAAAAAAAAAAAAAAACATTAGTCCAAAATAACCTTAAAATCACACATTTCTTTTTATCTGCACTCGTTTAAAACAAATATGCCATGTTTTTCCAACAGTTCCCCATAAACAGTTAAGATATAAATTATTTGTCAAAAATCTCATTACTGGGCATTTTTTTCATTTATCTGGGAATTGTGGGATTCTTTACAGGAATATTTAAAAATGTGTTATTTTTTTTCATTTTGTCTGCGATTAGGCATGTTTATGGCAAAAATTTTATTGCATTCAGTGAATAAATAAATTATACTGCCCTCTCTATTTTTAAGAGACTACACATTAATTACATGGATTTCTATGTGTCCTGAATGAACCGCTTTCTTAACAGTTTATCATTTTTTCAACAGCACTCCTCACTTATATTATTTGCATAAAAAATACATCTTTATATATATAATTCTACTGTACGGGCGTTGTCACTGAACTCCTCCTAAACGGCTGGACCGCTTTGCATAAATTTTTATATATGCGTCTGGGTGGTGCCCTGGATGGTTTAGATTTACAATTCGGTCCAATTGGACAAAGGGGCGTGGTACCTCCCATACAAACAAAAAATTAAAAATCAATTATTTCTGCTCCTGCTTACGGTATTTGAACAAAATTTGGTGCGTAGGTTTGGTGTATATATCTTAAGTGCTACTGCAAATATGGGCGGGATTGGACAATGGGGCGTGGTACCTCCCATACAAACCATAAATTAAATATCCAATATTTCTGCTCCTGCTTACGGTATTTGAACAAAATTTGGTGCATAGGTTTGGTGTATATATCTTAAGTGCTACTGCAAATATGGACGGGATTGGACAATGGGGCGTGGTACTTCCCATACAAACCATAAATTTAATACCCAATATTTCTGCTCCTGTTTACGGTATTTGAACAAAATTTGGTACATCGGTTTGGTGTACATATCTTAAGTGCTACTGCAAATAGGGGCGGGATTGGACAATGGGGCGTGCTACCTCCCATACAAACCATAAATTAAATATCCATGGCCTTCATGGCCTTTCTTATTATAGTAGACCGATTGGCATGAAACATTTCCAATAAAAATAAAATTTGAAGGCAAAGCAACGTTTGCCGGGTCGGCTAGTATTTCTATAATATTCTACAGTCTTAAAGTGTACATATTTTTCAAACACAATTTCTTAACTGGAAGGACTCAGAATTGTTTATAGTAAGCACTGCCAATCCTACAATGGGGCAGACCACAAAAAAGAATGTGTCATGAATCGAAGAAATTTCAAGTATGGCTTTCTTCGGGCATAAAAAATTACCTTATTTTCGTGATTGGATGTTCAGTTTCTGAGTTACAGGCATATTTGCGATTTTATTTTATAATATGGCGTTTTTTCTGATTTATTCATATTTGAAACAAAAATAAACATGTGCTATCAATGAGTTATCTCTTGTACTTTAAGTCAGAATATTAATTTTAGATAAGAGACTAGCGATGAACCCACGCCCTCCTTGTACACACCAAACTTTTGATACCTATAAAGCAGTACACCTGAAAAATTTTTTTACGGATATATAACTACTCTTTTTATAATCTAAAGTGTATTAAAAAGAAGTCCATTATGTTTGCATGGCATTGAAGGTTGTACTCGTATTTAGCTTATTTAGAATTATCTGATTTAAATCAAATATGCACCGTTTTGTTCATCGTCTTGTTGCCTATTTGGAGGTATTTTCATTATGCCTCTTTCTTCCGTCCCTATTGGCAGAAAAAACCTGAGATAGTCAATTATTAAAAGCTTCTCTAGAAGCGCATTTTCACAAGCAAAATTGGTCGCCATATATAGCTACAGGTGGTAATTACTTGGTGCCAGGTTTGGACTATTAGTTTGGTCCATAAAAATGTCTAAATCAAGCTTCCGGCGAGTCATCAGTGTGTGTGGCCTGCATTGTTCTGATGAAGAACAATTAACCTACTAATGGGCAAAACTAGACTAGATTCCTTTCTTTAGATAGTCCAATTTTTGACGGTACTGTATATGAAGATATATGCAAGGGACCTCCAGAGATTAGCGATGCCAAGAATGACTGGATAGTCAGCAATATGCTCTCTACCCAGGGTGTTTTGGCTAGAGCAACGATGTTTGCTTCCACAGCGTTTGCTAGGCGTAGAGCTACTACGACGTAGTTGTAGGAAGTGAGTCTGCTGACCTTTTCAAGGCAGTCTGACCTGAAGGTTGATCGGCTGCGAGCCTGTTGGGATCATGCTGATCCCACAATCCCGTTCATCATGAACGGCAACTGCTTGCTCGTGTGCAAGGGCAGCAGTTGCTGGATCACAAGGGATCGAAACTGTGAGTAGGTTAGCTACAGAGTTTGACCAGAGGCTTTGTCTGGTACCGGGGATGATAGGGATACACACGGGCAGGTCTCGGGTTCGTGCCCTGTCATATGTATCTTTTTGACCTCCCGGGGAGTACGGACAGGCATGGATTTTTTTTATGTGTATATGTCATGGTTGCCGTTCACTGTCGCCGAACGAAAGGAGTTTGGAATTTTCCCCGTCTCCCAGCGGTAAGGGTACTCCTTGCAATGTAGTATCGACCGTTCCATCTGCCTGGGGTGTCCGTGCCTGCAGATATGTAAAAATGTCCAGTCTGTACTCTTTTGCCACAGGGCGACCAATCCCGTGAAGTATGGTGAGTAAATCACAATTTGGTAGTAGCCTTGCTTTTTTGCTTTGCTACGCAGTTCCAACCGTAGTTTGGCCGATAGCGTGGGAATCAAGAGGTCCCGGAACTGAGTTCCCGCCTGATCATTTGGTGTAGGACCCCTAGTGGGAGCATCATGCGGGTTGTGGCTGATACCAAAATCGCTGGTAGAGACTTTGTGCTCGAATGTGGTGTTGCATTACAACCGGATGCTACAGACCCATAGAGTAGCAGAGCTGGTAAGACAGGCCTCACTTCCGCCAATGGGGATTATGTTCCATATTAACATAGTTAATTTGGTATCTCCTGGCTGACAATTGCCGTAGTACCAAAATTGTCAGCCCCTTTTCCTAGATAGTATAAGTTTTACTTGGCTGTCCCAGGAAGGGCGTTGGCAATCGAATTGTAATATGCCCAGTGTGTCGCACACCGTGGGTAAGGTCCTCGTGAACTTCGTGAAGTGAATTAAGAACTAGGCCACAGCGGAGCAGTTGATGGCCTGGTTGCAATCATCTTGCCAGCTGATTTCGACACCACTACGACTGCTTCTACCTGAGACTATCGTGACCTACTCTCCATCACCAGTCATCATTCGCTTTAGAAATGGACCGACTTTGTTGCGATTTAGCAGCAAATCTGAGATACAAATTTGGTCTATGAGATTCTTTTTGCATTAACTTTTCTATCCAGCCTTATTCAAGTGATTCCAAATTTGTTTTGGTACAAGGTTGGGCCCCTGCACATTCGAAACAGTGCTTGAATAACCATCGGACTTGACAATTTTCGTTTCATCGACATTTTCCCTTTTCGAGGATGGTGCATCTTTGACATCAAAACTACCGAAATAGAATCGACAAAACCGAAATTTTGTGTGATTGGCTGTTTTGGTATTAGGACTTTAAATTCTGTTCATATTTTCAGCCATCTGGCTTGCTTTTTTGTCTTCATCTAAGACATATTTTAAGATACTGCGTATGGTTTCTTTGCTGGTGTCCATCTTTGAAGTGCACTCAAACAATACTGAGTCAAGAAATCACAAGACTGTTTGAGTAGTTTGTTGAATATGAACGCCACCTAGCGTATACACATATTACTGTAGCCATCTATCGGATAAAATAATGGTTTTCTTTTTAATTCATCTTATATTGTACATATTTTGCTAACAATATCAAAGTTCGATATACTCGTAGTAGATCCACATTAACATATTGACGTTGTTTGCAAAATTGCCATTGTAAGCTGCGTACTATAGAACCTCTGACATCCGATATTTATTCGGAATAGAAGAATTTCAATTTACTAACTTAATTCATTCCACTTTCTTACAGTTTATATACTCGTACAGCAAAACAATTCACTGTACTTTTGCATTATATTTTCTTCACACAGAAATGCTCAATTGCCTTCTTCTAAGCACACCCATCGATTAGTTTCATTTTGAACACTGCATAGTCTGTGCAATACGACGTCTTAAAAAATCGATACATTTAAAGAAGACAAATGACGCCCTTTCTTTGTGTACCAAATAAACGAGTGCAATATGTTGCCTCCTTAATTTTTTTTTCCTGCTGTCATGACGTTCTTATAACAAATTGAATATCTTGCCGCAGGACTTTCAATACGGCAGAAATGCCTTCCCTGCAAAATTGGCGGTAGCAGGCGAAAGGACATTCGACGTAAAAGGACGATACTGCATTTAGTTTCGCAACTGTAAATCTGCTGTAATACAGAATTTCACTGGGAGGAATATTGGAAAAAATACCGACAATTGCTCTTTTTAAAATTTCATTAAAATTATATGCTAAAGAAAAACAGAAAGACGAAAAGGAAAATGTGAAACGGAAACGCACTTTAACATATATATATATATATATATATATATATATATATATATATATATTAATGTACATACATATACATATATTTATATGCTACATTCATTAACAAATGGTCTACGATTGAATAAAGTCGCAGCATATTCGTGTATTTCCTGTTTCTGTGAGGACTTCAAATTGGATCTGGTATTTATTTTTAATTAGATTACTTCACCATCATGTTCGGATTATTGATTATCAGCTCCTTTTTGTTTCTCTGTGCTTGGACATCGCCTTTCAAAGAGGGGAAACTTTTTTTTTGCTTGGGCGTAGTCTTTCAAAGGGAGGAGAATAGCATTGTTTGATTGATTGACAGTGTCCGTTATTAGGTTGTCGTAAATGGGCAGAAGTTTAATAGGAATTAGAAAGTAGGAAAAGAGTGTTGTTTGCAAACGGATGCTACTATGGGTTTAGCATGGGATTTATTAACAAAATCATCTCTCTTAATAACAATTCAACTTCACCAGACACCACTTTCACATTTCTTATAGTTCAGGGCAGGATCCTAAGTTGTAAACCAAGCTGAATTGAAACATACTTTGTTAATGCACAGTATTGACCTCGTATAAACCGTGAACGGTATGAATTGTATAGCGACACTGACGGGGTCCGGCGCCCGAATTACACGTTTACTCTTTAGAGAAACAAGTAAGTCAAAAAAACCTTTAGGCTTTGCCTTTATTTCTTCAATGCAATCTTAAGACTAACTTATGAATAGTTTTCAAGTGAGATAACTGCCACTGGTTGCTTACGTTGCATTTTATTAGAGTGTGGGAATGGAATTCAAAAGTATAAAGTAAATGAACTTGATACTTTTGAATTTCGCTACATTTTTGTATGTTTTCTATTTAGTGATGGGATCGGTATGTAATTTCCACGTTGACTGGGTCATGTGCATACAGACCTCATCGCTCCAGCATGAAAAGTCTTCGCCAATAAACTCCTGCCCACTGAGAACAAGGAAGACCGAAACTTGTTTAAAAGAACCCAGCTTTTGAAATATTATTCAAACTTGCCCTGGCAAATAAAGAAATTCCTTGCATTCGATAACTGAGAAACGGGAGAACTTCCTACACCTTGAGTTGGCTTAGTAGCATTTGATTTGTAGAATCACTCAACCGGACTTTTAGTTTAAGGACGATTCCAAACGTCACAGTTTGGGTTTATCGATTACACAACTACTTGAAGTGTTCGTCAGATTCATCGAAATGATCGCCGCTCAACTAACACTGGTCTACAAATTTGGAGGGAAAACTTGAAGCAGAAACCAAGTCTGTTTTTTAACTAATCTGGGTGCGCTGAATTCAAATCTGGCAAACAAATTGGCCTATCACGTCCTGTTCATTTTACATCGCATGCTGGCAATATTGAAAAACAGTCAATACTGACACTATAATTTCACAATTATTAATTTGATACAAGCCCACATTCATTCTAAATCTTCAGAATAATAGCGTTTAAGCATATCAGGGAGATCATACGCTACTGATTCAAGCTATTTTTGCTCTGTGTGAGGTGAATATTTGGTTGGAAAAGGAGAAAAGGATATGCAATATCAGAATCATTAAAATATGCATATTTACATTATTTAGATTTTGCCGTCAGAAACTTGAACAAACCGTGGACGCCAACAATGTTTTGCAATAGTTGCAGAACTGCTTCATGCAAGCGGTCAAATGGCAAGAAGATCTATTTCGATTTTTCAATTCCAGTATTTTGGAGAAAGTTGAGCAACCACCAAACCCGCTGTTATTTCTGTTTAACAAAAGTTGCTGGATTCAATATGAAACATCAAGGAAATATTACTTACGCGAATGCCACATCGGTTTCCAAGTCAGTTCAACGTCCACCAAATTATCCATTACCAGTCATTTCCAGTCCTGCGAGCAGTGAGTCCGAAACTTCTTCCACCAGCAGTGATAGTTTGTATCAGGCTGATGATGACGATGAACGCCATTTAGTGACTTAAGCTGAGCTGAATGATCTAATTCGGGATTCACATTTAACGGAACAAGACGCAGAATTATTAACTTCTTGCAATTGGGACAAAAGTAACAATCTATAGAGATGGAAGCTTGGAATTGGCTGCATATTTTGAAAAGAAACACTCTATTCTATACTGCGCTGATGTTGATGGTTTATTTCCAAAAATGATTAAGTCACGTGACAAAATTGAATGGAGATTATTTATTGATGGCTCTAAGTACAGCTTAAAGGATCTTCTTTAGAATAATGATAATGCAAAACCATCCAACCCTCCATATCAATTACTCATGCCGTTAATACAAAGGATAAGTATGAATCAATGACTGAAATTTTGACATTACTCAAAATACAACGACAATAAATGGAAGATCTGTGGTGACCTTAAGGTGTATGATTTAAATTTCTTTGTATACTCGTATACAGACCATCGTAAATAATTGGAAATTAATCTATTTCAGGTAATTGGTTTGACTGATTGACTGGTATGCAAGGAGGTTTCACAAAATATTGTTGTTTTCTTTGTCTATGGGATAGTCGCGCTACATGTCATCATTACGTCAGAACAGAGTGGCCAAAAAGAACTGAGGATTCACCAGGAAAACAAAACATTTCAAATAAACCATTACTTGATCCAAATGACGTTCTTCTTCTGCCGCTGCATATAAAATTGGACCTTTTAAGAACTTTGTCAAGGATCGGGACAAAGATGGTGCAGCTTTTAAATATTTATGAGCGATTTTTCCTAAAATTTCATATGCTAAAATCAAAGAAGACATATTTGCAGGCCCTCAGGTTAGGAAGCTATTAAATGGTAACAACTCTTCACGACGTTTATTAAAGAAAGAACATGCAGCCTGGAAACCTTTCAAGAGCATCGTTAACAGTTTTCTTGGAAACAATAAGAATAAAAAACTACAGACAAATTGTTGTTGAATTATTGAAAAATTATCACGAATTAGGCGCACGAATGTCACTCAAAATACATTTTCTTCATTCGCATCTAGATTTTTTTCCACAAAACGTAGGTGCGGTGAGCGACGAACAACGGGGGAGAGTGCTCACCAAGATTTAATGAAAATTGAAAGAAATTATCAAGGATTTTGAGACAAAAGCATGCTGGGAGACTATTGCTGGGCGCTAATACGTGAAACCGAACTAAGAACATACAAACGATGTTCAAATAACGCCATTCACTTGTAAAAATTCATAGATTTTTAAATAAACTAATGATTTTTTATGTAAAAAACGAATAAAGATCTGATGTGATGGAGAGAAACCAATTACAGATTCGAATTCAGCCCACCATATTACCCTAGGAAAGGTATTTGGTTGATCCTGTAGAAAACCTTGTTGGCTAGTGTAATGTTACATGCGAGCGATAGTCTCGTATACTAATAATCACACCACGGTCAGTGAATTGGAAAAAGTGAGCAATAGATCAAAATCCTTAGGATTATTTTCTACACGAGGCGTATAATCATATAAGGATATCTATAAAAAATAAATAATATGGACAGACAGTGGCGTTCTGGCGAAAAAAAGGACCTGGAATTGGTCTGGTTAAAGGAACTGCAGCTGTGTTGACACAGCTGCCCCCTGTATTGGTGCGGAGCTTTAGCGTGATCTGCTAGTCGTTTAGTTTGTCTACAGTGCTCGCATTTGTTAGTTTATCTCAAGTAAGTTTTACAATTTTCACAATGTATAGAAATTTATCTCAAATTGTAGATTGCAAAAGGAATTTCATGTGTTAAATCACTGAAAGTACAGGGTGGGCCATAAGGGTGTTGGCGGTTTAAATATTCAATTAAAAAAAACTACGAAACATAAAAAAATATATTTGTATTTTTAAAAAGTATAAGCATGGGAATTTTTAAGACTTAAAAATAATGTTGTCCAAATGGCTTCCCTCGGCTGCTTGACGCTCTTGGAACCGAAGTCGCAAATTTTGGAAAACTCGTTGAAAAGTTGTTCTCGGTATTTTGTTACTTTCCTGGATTATTCTCGTAGACTACCGATTTGAGGTATCCCCATAGAAAATAATCGCATGGAGAGAGATCGGAGCTACGTGGGGCCATTCAATATCCCCCTCTTTCGAAATGAGTTTTCCAGGAAAAACATTTTTCAGCAGCTCTATGGATACCCTAGCCGTATGACATGTGGCCCCATCCTGTTGAAACCATATCCTCGAGGTATTGCCTTGAAGTTCTTGCAAAGCTGGCACCAAAAAGTCTGCTAGCATGTTGCAATAATTGTTCGCTCTAACCGTCATCGCATGCCCTCTTTCGTCCTCAAAAAAGTATGGTCCAATAATACCGGTTGACGTTATCCCAGCCCACACGACAAGCTTAGGGCTGTGAAGTGGACGTTCATGCAAGCGTCGGGGATTAGTCTCGGACCAGAACCGACAATTTTGCTTGTTCACATTGCCATTGAGGTGAAAATTGGCCTCATCACTAAAAATCACGTTGTTGAAATTGTTGAACCGCTCTAGCATCAAATTGACAAAGTTAAGTCGGTTATTGGCATCATCGGGTTTTAATTCTTGGACTATCTGAATCTTATAAGCCTTCAAATGCAAATCACGTTTCAAAATTCGTCGTAAAGTTGTTCTTTTGACATCCAAAGACTGACTTCTCTTACGTGTTGACTGTTGCGGATTTCGCTGAACTGAAACACGAACACGCTCCATAATGTCGGCTGATCTTGCAGAAACTGGGCGACCACGAACCGTAATTGATACTGTTGAGCCGGTTGTTTCGAACATTCTGATCCATTTTCGTATCACATTGGCGCTTGGAACTTCACTTAAATCGTGTAAACCGTGTTCATGCCGATACAAACGTCGTGCAGTAATCACTGATTTATTGTTTTCGTAATACGCTCGGACATAAAATGCACGCTGCACTTCCGTATACGGCTCCATGGCGACTAAATTTCCAGGAAGCGGCGCAGCGAACAACACATCCCCCCGCCACCCCGCGCCACGCGTTACCGAGAAATTGAAGAATTAAACCGCCAACATCCTTATGGCCCACCCTGTATAAGAGAAGACTCACGGTAAATCGACTTTACGAAAAACGAAAACATGCATATAAGCGGTTCAAAAAGGGTCGAGATACAGGGGACGATTTTCTTCACCCTGGTATTCCATAAACACTTTCAACTGAAGTTAACATCGATAAAATAAAAGAAATGATGCTAAATTTTTTGTGTCTTAAAATTCATGCCATTTTACGTGGCTGTTTGGGAGTAAAATACGTTGTCTCTTGATTATTTCCAAAAGACCATTAAAAACTGCATCGCGTAAAGATTGCTCAAAATAAGAAAGTACGAGTTAGCTCCAAACCCAAATGGCGATTGGAAGTCAAGCTTTGGAATGGTATTTCCTAACTGAGCCGAAATTGAAAAAAATCGCGTCAAATTCGATCAAAGATCAAGATAATGCTGATTGTTTTCTAGCATTATTAAAGAGTTGTGTACTCAGAATTCTTGTCCTAAGGTTAGACGGTGAATATCTGGGCGTTACACACACATGGCTATCGCACATACATATTCGTACTCTGAAGGGTGGTCGAAATAACAGCCGCTACGTACTTTTTTTTATTAAATTTTCTCCAGGTCGTGGGATTCAGTTTTATTCCATAAAATTACGAATTTTGAAAAAGAATCGGTTCCTCTGATGCACTGATGTGCTCTGTCAACCATAGACTTGAACTGAATACCGCAACTCAAAATACGAAACTTAAGAAAAACGTTCTTCTTGCCGCCTATCCGCACTTTGAGAACGGATTTTGCAAAAATCGTCTTTTGAGAGAAAATAAAAAATTCCAATCATCTAGACTAAAGTGCTGCATTGATGTTAAAGTAAGCTGTGTTTTTCCGAAATTAGATCTGTTAGAAACTCAATTGGACGAAAAATAAACAAATTATATTTGTTAATATATAATGAATCACAATGAAAATTGATAACAATATTTTAAATCCAGAAGCGCACAATAAATGGTAGAATATTTCAAAATACGGCTCACTTTTTTTTCAATGTTCTGGCGCATACAAAGTAGCGGGCGCTTACTAGTTCATACATACTAGTATATTTAATATTTTGAAAATTTTCCGTTCCGCTAATGCGTAATATTTATGTAACCCAATTGAAGCGTAAAGAACGAAATTACTCTGATGCTGTTTCTAGATCGAGATAAAAACTTTCGATTTTGCTCTAGAATATTGGCGATGGCATTTAGTTCATTTAGTGACTTCAAAAGTGTCGGTCTGGTAATGCTGTCAGCTGCTAAATACCTGTCATTTGAAGTGTTATTTATTTAGTGAAAGATTTGCCATTTACGAATATGGATCGTTTAATAACCGAAGAACGCTTAAAGATAGTTAAAACTTACTACAAAAATGCTGATTCAACCGTGAGCTTTTAATGGAACAAAAATTTCTTAATTTCTCACTCGGATCGTCGCATTCGGGGCTCGAAGAACCCAGAAGTTATTGTCGAAAAGCCATTGCACTCGGAAAAAGTGACTGTTTGGTGCACATTATGGCCTGGAGGTGTCATTGGGGCGGATTTTTGTCGAGAATGACGCTGGAGGTACAGTTACCGTCAATTCAGAGCGAAATGGCCCGTATGATAACGGACTTTTTTGGTCTGCAATTGAAGGTTATTAACTGGACGATATGCGGCTTCAACAAGACGGTGCCAGGAGCCACACAACACGGCCGATTTTGGCTTTATTGCATGAAGATTTTCCAGAAAGCTTCACCAATTGTACACCCAAATCATGCGATTGTACGCCTTAAGACTTTTTTTGTGGGGCTACGTCAAGGACCATGTTTACGCTGATAATCCCCAAACGTTGGAGCATTTGAAAACCGATATTCGTCAAGTTATCGCCGAGATATGACCCGAAATGTGCAAGAAAGTGGTCGAAATCTACCTCAAAGTTTTAAGTGACGTTGCACTCCGTACATAATGTCAAAGTTTACTTTTGAAACCGAAAAATGGATAAACCGGTGTATGACATGAAGCCAATTTTCAAGCTATTAGATGCCTATCTATTATATCCGTTGACCATTATCGATTTTTTCCTAGATCATCGACTACTCTACTAGCGTAAAGTCACTGATATCCCTCTAACAATTTGTCATCTTTGTGACGATTTTTGGAATGGAAATAAGATCATGACAACCTGGCAGTGTTTCGTCTTGAGAATAACACTAAAACTATGGCTGGCACTAGTTGTTTAACTATTTTGAATTATAACAAAGTTTTCAAAGAAGGATATCTAAAGGAATAATAAAAATTGTATGGTCACATCCATTATAATTAATTGAACGTTTGAAGAACAATTTCGCACTGATAACTTGATTAATAAACTTTCAATAAACGTATACAGGTATACGAATACGGCCCTTTGAGTGCAGATGAAATTAACGATACACCGAACATAACTGCAATATTACTTACCCAGATTTGCTGGTTTAAATTTCCTGAAATATAACGAGTAGAAAAGTTAAAAAACCATCTAACGAAAGGATATTGTTTATTTACTTATTTACATATACTAAGCATTGCTCTTACAGATTACAAAAATAGGAAAAATTTAATAAAATAACATAACTATAGTTACAAGTACATAACTATACATATTTACTAAGTAGTCGGTTGCAATAGATTACAACAACAGATAACAAATTTAGTAAAAATCTTCAAAATGAGGTATCATTAGCTAAAAGTCTGAGTACAGCTCGTCTAAATGAAAGAGTTATATCGACAGTATTGGCCAGCAAATGAAATATTTGCAAACATCGAGTAATTGGTTCATTCCTTCCATAATTAGTTCGATGGAATGGAACAGCGAACAATTGAGTTTCTCTTAAAACCCGTGTTGGTATGTGAAAGAGTAGAACGGATAGCAATTCGGGCGAATCAATGTTTGAATCTATAATATCCTTTATAAAAATGATGCCTAGAAGCTTTCTGTGGTTAGAAAATTCCATAATTCCAAGAATATTGCAACGGCTTTCGTACGGTGGCATGTTATCAAAAGAAAAGTCCTTTCGAAGGGCAAATCTCAATCCGATTGATACCCACTTCATAAAAAGGACTCCCAAACAAAGCTTACGTTCTCTAAGTGAGATCTTACCAAAGACTCAAATAAAACAGTAATAGCTTCAAAATTCAAAAATATTTTGGTATTTCTTTTTAAAAATCCAAGTTGTGAATTGGATTTATAAACTACATATGTAATTTATATGATCTTTAAAAGTCAGTGCGCTATCAAAATATATACCCAGATCTTTTACGATGCTCACACGCGGAAATGTTTGATCGTTTTCATGTACGTAGCTGTACACAATTGGTAAGCACCTACGAGTATAAGTCATAAAATTACACTTAGAAAAATTTAAAAATAGATGGTTGCCGGGGCACCATACTATTAGTGCTGCAATATCTTGTTGAAAGTGTACGCAGTCCTGGATAGATGTTATATTATAAAATAGTTTCAAGTCATCCGGCTTTTAACAGACATTGACAATAGTTTAATGTATTAGGGATGTCATTGACAAACAAGAGGAAAAGCAATGGGCCTAAATGACTACCCTGTGGTATACCCGATTTCACGTAAATTGGATTAGACTCAGCTTTATGTACTTTAACAAATAAAACTCTTTCTGAGATGTAAGAATGTAACCAGCTCAATAGTGACGAGCGAAACCCCATTTTGAAGAGTTTCCTTATCAAAATTGAATGATTAATTTTGTCAAAAGCTTTTTTAAAATCAGTGTAGAGGGCATCCACCTGGTTGCCTTTTTTCAATGGAATCATGACAAAAGTGAGTGAATAAATAAAGATTAGTGGCAGTCGATCTTCCACGGAAGAGTCCATGTTGTTGAGAATAAATGGTATTTTTTAGAGTTACAAATAATCTACGATTTATGATATTATCCAAAAGTTTAGGAATAACAGACAATTTTACAATGGGGCGGTATTTCCCCACCATATCCTTCCGACCAAACTTGAATACAGGGGAAATGTGAGCAATTTTTCATTCATCTAAAAATGACCCTTCTGCCAGAGACTGGTTAAAAATTGCGAAACCGAATATGCACAATTGTAAATAAACAAAAGTTGGAATAAGATCATATCCGGGACCTTTGGTGACGTCGAGACCAGTTATTGCTTCGAATACTTCAGATAATTCTAGATATCATGCAGGCCGTTAATAAATTCATTGAGATCGTCTGTGACGTCAGTATCTTCACAAACTGATGAGAAGTACATCGCAGAAAGATTTGCAACTTCTTGTTCTTCATGCGCAGCTAGTTGACCGTAAAACATAGATTTAGGGATACCGTTAGACGTTTTTTTTGTGCGTTGAAAAATATCCAAAAACATTTAGAGTTGTTAGTAGTTCGAGATTCCATTTCAGCTATGTATTGTTTGTACAAAAAATTCGACAAGAATTCAGATTCACAACGCAGGCGTATAAAGTTCTCTTTATCTGTAGGGGATCCAGAGTTTTTGTATAGTTTGTTTGCCTAATTTTTTAAATTTAACCATCTGCGATGGTATTTAAGGACATATATTGACAGTATCATATGTTTTCTTTTTCTAGCTATATGGTTTAAAAAACATATTATTAATCTATAGCTATCTGAGAAAGTAATAATTTTGAAATGTCTTAAAAAAAAAAAATACTACTTCTAATTAACAATTATCGACTGTAAACTGTAAATGACTGTAAATTGATAGAATGGTAAGAATTTCGGTCTTCTACGATCCTTTCCCAATTTGTAGAAAAAAGGTCCGACCCACTAAAAGTCTGACCCATAGTTTTCGTTAGTCTCTTTTACGCTGTCTATCAGATTCATTGTCAGATGTTTACATTACTACAATATTCCGAAACGCGTAATTCGTAAAGCGTAATTGTTGTATTTTAGTGCGCTTAGTCGCTGCCTTGTTATTACACATATCACGGTTCAAGATTTTGTACGCTACAGCTAAATAAGTTTAAATAAGGTCTAGTATAGCCTGCATTTCGTTAGTCCAATGAAGAATTTGCATTCAATAACCAGTTTATTCGTTTCTTAATCTTTAGTCTGAAAACTGACCGAACTGAGGCAAACATAATCATCTACAGTGGCAAAGTTATAACTAAAACAAATTAAAGTGGCAACCTCATTTTCTTCTTATGTGGCGACGGGAATAGACAGCCATATCTATTATATGAGTACGCCGCCCGTAGAAAATAATTTCAAGCGCTTCGATCTTCTGCGTTTCTCCTTCAATTCGTCACACCAATCTTCGATAGTATTTGAAAAGCCTGTTTCTTCCAATAGACTTTTGGTCGCCCTCTTCTGCGCCGTCCATCGTGTTCGTTGTCGAAAACTTTCCGTGCCGGAGCATTTGGGATCATCTGCACAAAGTAACCCAGCAACGCAACCTCATACAACATATACTCGTATTTATGAGGTTTGTTCAGTATTTTTTATTTGAGCCATCAAAAAGTAAACGATCTTAGTGAATTTTAAAACATGGAAAAAATTGAACACCGTTATGTAATTCAATATTTTCATTAAAAAGCCGCTAAACAGCCAGATTCTACTCTTTGGGAGTCTGTTCCTTCGTTTACGATTGCAAAAGGTAGAACAATTTAAACGAAGCCGTATGAGCTGCCAACACGAACACCATTGTAGTTGACCAATTGATATGTCCTCGCCAGACTTGGTTAAGAAAATCTACAAAATAGTATTCGATGATCGTTTGAATCGCCTCAGGGTGCGTGAGCTAGCTGAAATGACAGGCATTTCAAAAAGTGCTATTCATCGTATATTGACCGAAGATTTGAAGATGAGGAAGCTGTGGGAGAAATGGGTGCCGCGTTTGCTATCAATAAAGCAAAAACCGAGTTGTGAAGATGTTTTAGTAGAGTGTTTGGCGGTGTTTTACCGCAATAAAGCCGAATTTTTGCATCGATTTAAAACCATGGATGAGACATAGATCCACCACTTCACACCTGAGACAAAGGAACAGTCAAAGCAGTGGAATGAAATGAATGAAATGAAGAATAGTGTTTAAAAGAGGCGAAGGCGGTTCCATCTGCAGGCAAGGTCATGGCGTCTACTTTTATAGGATGCGCATGGTATTATTATTATTATTATTTTTTTCTTTGATTACCTTCAGAAAGGAAAAACCATCAACGGCGAATATTATACTAATTTATTGCAGCATTTAGGTAATGAAACTATGGAAATAGGACTCATTTGGCGAAGAAAAAAGTGTTGTTTCATCAAGACAATGCTTCAGTCTACACAACCACTATTGCCATGCATAAAATTAATTAAATAAAGTTCGAATTACTTCATCACGCACCTTATTCGCTAAATTTAGTTCCCTCGGACTATTTTCTATTTGCAAACTTGATAAAATGGCTCGGTGGCAAAAGTTTTGCCAACAATGACGAGGTGGAGTCTGCGGTTGATAGCCAATTTATGGAGTTGGCAGTTCTTACTATAAACAGGGTATAGAAGCTATCGCTAGAAAAAGTGTATCGAGCTAAAAGGAGATTATGTTAAAGAATAAAGAAAAATTTTCCCAACTTTTTTGTGTCGTCTTTATTACGTCGGCTAATTTTTGGACCGCCCTCATACGTAAGTCTTCACAAACATCGTTTTACATTGCTGCTACAGTGTGGATAATTAACACGCTCTTATGAAAAAATAATCTGAACTGAAATGCAACAAAAAAAATAATTAACAACAATTTAATTAACTTCAATTTATGAATTAGGGATTACTACAAGACAAAGTTAAATTCCCATAAATGAGTAAATTTGTATGGGGGCAGCAAAATGTCCGTGAAAACATCGCCCAAAATTTGAAAAAATTTAATACAACTTATTGAAAGATTGGAGCTAAGAATAGATGGATTGTGGCAATGCTTTTCAATTTTATTGCGGAAACTTAGTCCGGTAAACGATAAGAGTGTCACCAAATTTTACTAAATTTATTCCAGCCATGTAAGAGAAATGATTAAAAGATTGGTTACATAATGGAGTCAATAACCCATTTGTATGGGAGGTTTTAGAAAAAAAGTGGTTGGTTGATCGATTTTCTGAAATTCTGTCAAGCATTATAAACAAATCCAATGGAGAAAAAATTAATTTACTTCAGTCTACGAGTGTGGAGCTGTAGAGGAAAACTTACTTTCTGAAATCCGGACAATTTATATGAGAGATATCAGAAGGCTTGGGCCGATACAGCCCATTCAAAAATATTAGGCAGTGCAAAGTTTTGATAAGTTTAGTAAAGATTTGTGGCAGCTATTGAGACTTCGTAAACCATAAGTGAACTAGCAAAATATATGAATGCAATTTTGTGCCTGTGGAGCCTTCAGATCTTTCTATAACCACCTATTCACATGTGGACACTTCTACATATAGTTAACATATTTCGTCGAAAATACTTTTGTGCATTCTGAAACTGAAGCACCTGTATTTTGCAGATAAACAATTATTTGTTTTGATTGGAATTTTCTACTTTTTATCTTCGAAATCACTTTCGTTTGACATTTAAAGTCTAAGAAGTCTTATCAATATATTGCGGTAGATAAGAAGATATTAATATGAAACTTGTAATTCCGTTTCATATTATGAATACTCTTATTGAAAATAAGTGAAAACAATGCTGTAATAACTGAATTATTTAATGAAATATTATGTATTGAAATAAGCCATTGGAGAGGGAAGAAGGTGCTTACATTAATATTACACTTAATCGATTTAAACTTGTTGATAAGTGTGGAACATTACTTCATTATTATTATTATCATTATATTATAATTCATTGTCATTTTGATAAAAATTGAATTATGGGTGTACAGTTGAGACCAAGCTCGAGCCTAAGGGACAATGAGAGATAATTTTATATTTAACTCAAGTAGCAGATGGTCCAATCTTAGGTATTTTTTAAAAAATGGAATGAAATCAGCAAATATCAATTTATTTTGGTATATTGCGTGTGTCTATATTTTATAATGGAGAAACATTCTCATAGTTTATTGGGCACCACTTCATTCATTCGTTGTCTTGGCTTGTTTCCCATTCTGTTAATCCACCAGCCAGCCAGACATTAGGCATTGCTCAATCGACTTCGAAACCCATGAAATGAATTTGGTCAGAAGAAGGTACAGGATGGCGCACCAATTGCGCTACAATAAGAAATTCAAATAACTTTTTTCTTAATCAATGTATTTTATTAATTTTTTATTTTTCTATTGTACAGGATGGCGCATAAGTAACGCTAAGATTTGATCAGTAAATACATTTTTTGTTTAAGTCTTTTCTTTCGTCTCTTTACAGAATTAACTAAATAATACTTGGGAAATTTATGATGGAAAGGCTCAGCACAGAACGAAGAACCAAAGTTGTTCAATTTTACTTGGAAAGTCAGCATTCGATTATTCAGATCATATCGAAATTTATTTCATGTTCGAAATGCGTCTAGTGCTCCAACAATTTACTGATTGGTTCAGCGTTTTGGGCAACAAGGGGCTATCTGTGATCTTCCGCGTGCTGGAAGACCTCGTGCAGTTCGAAATGAAGTGACCATTGCTCAAGTGCAAGCAAGTACTAAGGGAAACCCCAAAAACTTTCACCAGGCGACGTTCTCAGCAGTTAGAGATGTCTTTTTACATACCTATGTTGCATCTTTTCCCATATAAGATGCAATTGATTCACGAGTTAAGACCAAATGATGCACAGGAACATATTCAATATAGTAGCCGATAACTTATGCGCCACACTTTATATAAAATTCAATTTTATTTTATATAACTAAGTGATTTTGAAGATAGCAGACCGTAAATGATCACCATGCCCATTAATGTATACTCGTATGTGACACCTGATCAGAAAATTATTCATTGATCTGAAAGATTGAAGTCGAGTTTGTCTCAGTTATTATTCTAATGGACTGCTTTAATTCAATCAAATTGCTTGGTTTCATTTTTTACAACTTTTGCTTGGCACAACCCCATAAAAAAAGTCTGGTACAGTCCCGTCAAACGATCTTGGGGGCCACCAGAAACTGGAGTTTCTGGATATTAATTTGGTTGGGAATTTTCGTTGGAGCTCTGCCATCGGTCTGGCTACGTATGCGGTTGTTCCATTTTGCCTTGGAACCAAATGCTGTTGAAACGGCTACGTCTTTAAATAACGGTCCCCATTGACACTGTGTTCCTAACATTCGATTTGTGCACCACCCTGTATAATGATTCGGTACCTTCCCTTTACAACGCTGCAGAGTTATTGGTTGTAGCACAACAATCTATGGACGACAATGAAACTCATTGTATGTTTCTGTAATTTTTTTCAACAACAAAATATTAAAAGATTTTGAATAATTTAAATAAATAAATTTACGAAAGCTAATTCTATGCACGTTCAACTTTTGATGAACATACATTTGAAACTTAGACATAGTATTGTCGACATAAATTTCCAATTGAAAAGAAAATTAAAAATCCAATAAGATCTGAAGTTACAATATATTATCGAAACAAAAAACACAGATCTCGTTATAAACATTGTATTTATGATTTAATTATATGCTCATGTGCTCATGTGGCACATGATGTACAAATGCATAAGAATTTATCATCATAGACTTCATATCATTTCGACAGCACAGACACGAGTGAGTGCATGGAATCACAATTCAATATCACAAACTCGATACAAATCGGAGTATAAAATAATAAAATGCAAACAAGAAAACAAGGAAAAAAAGACTGAACTTATTAAGAATACAATCAAAAGTTTCATCAGCCCTGCTGCTGCACTTTACTCCACAATGGAGAACAATTTATGATTTTAATTTGATTTATTGAAATTGCATTGTTTTTATCTCTTGCTATTTATTTCAATACTTCGTTCAATAAATAACAACAATACAGATTCAACGGATTTATAAATGATGGCAGTGATAGAAATCTGAAGGCTATGAGAAATGATGAAGGGAAGTAAAAATATATTCTTTTACATACTATTCACATATATATTTCGTATAGATTTAAATGATTGAAAATGGATATACCAGGACAGAAAGTTGAAAACTGAAGTATTTTCGATTTTGTTAGTGAGTTAAAAAGAGAAAGCTAAGTTGTTCTTCAACCGAATACAACGATCTAAGCTAAGAATTTGATGTCCAAATACCTCTTCAATTCCAATTGTGAATTTATATGTACCATCTTTTATATTGCAGCAAAGGTTCAAAATAGACACCATTGGGTAAAAATCAACTGAAACTGAGAATTTTCGTATAACATTGTGAAATATTAAATACATTTTCGATTCTCTAGGCTCTAGATTAGACATGGAGAAAATATCAATAGTAAAGCAGTACAGAATACTCGGTCAACTAACTTACAAAGTTCTTTTGTGTTGCTATAAAAGTACGTGTTGTTAGAGACGTTAAATTCTTATTAACAAATGCTGCAAATTAAAGATCATCAAAAGAAACAACATTACAACTTACTGAACGTAATTATCATAATGTATAATTATTACTAAGTACATAATAAAAATTAATATCATTTGCTCAGATATTACAGAAAAAGCATAAATTTTTGCTATAGTGGTTAATTTGAATGTAAGATGGCACGCTAAGGGAAGTAGCAACGCACTTCTATTCACAGAACTGGAAGTAATAAACGACTGCTGCTTATTAAACTATATAGAATTCAGTAAACTGGGTTATGACACAAGCCGATGAATCA
>JAHXMU010000553.1:1151682-1173091 GCA_019455685.1 Philornis downsi
TTCCCGTCGAAGTGATTCATAGCGACTAAAACTCCATAAAACTCCATGAACCCGCCAACCCAACGATGCAGGCGCCCCCCGCCCGCGCCTTTTCTACCCCGCAAAAAAAAGATGATGCAATATGCACGTTCTATTGCGCCACCCTGTAGATGCAATAACAAACTTAATATATCGGTCATATAAGGAAGGATAAGGAAATGTTTTCCCAACAAATTTAAATGGAGCCTCTTTAAGTCTGACTCTTCTAAGTAACAGATTTTGGAGTATTTTATATTAAGATGTTTGACTTTAGTTGTTAGGAATTATAAATGGAAATCGAGAACTTCATTACCGTTGTTTTTGAAAATAGTTTAAAAGTTCTTCTTTGAAAACATTGCATCCTTTGAAGTAATGAAAATGCGATTCTTATTGCATGTCTCGCACTTTTTTTTGCTGGGGAACACAGAATTTTGGAAAATCAATCAATTTCCTTAAAAAGTACGAGAATGTGCGTGACAGTGCAGTCCTTTTCATCATCATTTTCAGCATCACTGCAGTCATTTTATGGCGTCAATATTCTCTGTGGTTTAGGAAGCATCAATTCAGTGAATGAAATTGGTTTGCGTTGCTGCTATCCTTTAATTAATTAATCGATTTAGCAAAAATCAATAATTTCTCTATAAGAGAAAGACAGTAATTTATGAATAAATTATGATAATTATAGGACATAATAATTAAGTTCCGTTAGTTATAATAATTTGAATTTTTTATTGTGTATTAATCGAGAACATTTGTACACATGTGTAAGTCAGCTGACCTGACTGAAATGCCTGTACTAGTTTCAGTAAATATATTAAGTACATATTAAAGCGCTTCCCAAGAATTACTTTCGCAAATAACTTTTGTGTCATAAATTCGCAAAAAATCTAGATATCTTGATTTTTCTCCACATTTACGAATGTAGAATGTAGTGAAATTCTAATGCTCACCAGGAACTTCATTCCAACTTCTTCGTATTTTTCACTTCAAGCAACTACCGTCTGTCCACATTCGTTTTGTTTTAACAATCTTAAACTTTGAATCGAAATTGTTCCCTGGACTTATCACACAGAATAAACATGACTACTTATGACACCATTGTGGTTGCCAAATAAAACTTAAATAAAAGAGCTCAAGAAACCAACTGAAACACTACAACAAATTAAACTTTTCAAAGAAGCTCGGGCGTGAAAATCCGAAACAGTTGTGTAATTTTGACAGCAGCAGCACTACAGCCAGAGCCAGAGCGATCAGCTAGCTAACAACAACAAAGTCCAGCCCAAAAACAGTGAAAGAGTTAAAAGTTGCATTGTTTGCAAGTGCAAAATGGGGATGAAATGCCAACGCAACCGTTCCACCACCTACATCTCTACATCTTCATCACGGTCACGTTCTGCCGTTCTGGGAGCATTTTACAAAACTACACGAGTAGCAAAAATATAATACCAAAGACCAGGGACTCAGTGGGCTGCCATGGAGGAGTTTATGGCGTACAAAGTGGTTTACATGAGCTTAACTCTGTACTTTGTACATTTTTGTCACACAGAATCACGTACGTTGAAGCTTTCATTCAGCTGCGCTACGTGTGGTAGAAACATCTTTCATCTTCCGAGTCGACAACATGGCTGGTGAGGTAGGAAGGAGTCTCTTAATGGAAGAGTCAAATTAAATAATACACATGCACTAGTCAGTCATGTGCTTCAGCACACACTAACGAAGCTTCTGTTTATCCTGGAAAGTTTGTGTTGTTTAAATTACTAAGCGGAAGGCTGCAGAGAGAGAGAGAGAGAGAGAGAGAGAAGGCAAGTCAAGTCGTAGATTTTATCAGGAAATTTTGGTTCGTTGCTTAAAATGATTCATTTTAACCAAACGGCATATCCATATACAAGATGTCTTTCTATTCAAGTACGTGTAGGTAAATATTGTGTGCCAGCATGTACTTACGCAGAAATATTTGCCCAACACATACAGGTTTAATTTCACAATAACACACAGCCACAAACAAAAATGTATACAATTATATGCATATCAAGCAATCCAAACTGGTTATAATAAATTCTGACTAGTTGTGAAACCACAGTTTAATGTCTGGATGGTGATATAGTGCAAGCTTGGCCAAGATTAAAGGATTAAAAAGATAGATAAAACTAGTAGAGGAATTACAGTCAGCCATCAGTTAACTTATGCGTACTTTTTTCAGCGTTTTTTGCTTTGTTGCAAAAAACCTGGGGTGCCAGAAGAACAAGTCGTTACACTTTAAACCAGAGGAATAACTATATATGCGAGGTGTGCCCAAAAAACAGGGTGAATTTTCATTTTTCTTAAAAAATATTTATTTATTCATCAATTTCTATTTTATCTCCTTCAAAGTAATCCCCTTCTCAGATATAACACACTTGTGTGAGCGTTTTTTCAAATCCTCGAAGCAGTTTTGATATGCATCTTTTGGTATGTCCCTGAGCTCTTTCGGCAATTCGGTTTTTATCTCCTCAATTGTCGCAAGACGCCGTCCTTCAATGGGTCTCTTCAATCTTGGGAACAGGAAAAAGTCACAGAGGGTCAAATCTTGTGAATACGGTGGCTGAGGCATGGTAGCGGCGTTGTTTTTGGCAAAATAATCTCTCACAAGCAAAGATGAGCGAGCAGCTGCATTATCGTGATCCAAAAGCCATGCATTTTTTTCCACAATTCCGGGCGTTTTATTCGTATTGCTTCACACAAACGGCGCATAACGTCAAGGTAATACTCGTACTCCTTATTTACCGTACAACCTTGTGGTTAGAACTCCTGATGCACTACGCCGTGGTAATCGAAGAAACCAGTGAGCGCAAAACCTTGACATTTGATCGAACTTGATGTCCTTTTTTGGTCTTGGCTCTCCTGGACTCTTCCACTGGGACGATTGGGCTTTGGTTTCGATGTCATAACCATAACCATACGAGTATATCCATGATTCCTCACCAGTTATGACCCTTTTAAGCATATCTGGATCATTGTTGACGTCATTCAACAATTCCTGAGCTATGCTAGTGCGACGTTGTTTTTGGTCAAAATTCAGCAATTTTGGAACGAACTTCGCTGCCACACGCTTCATGTCCAAAATTTCCGAAAAGATTGCACGGCATGTGCCAACCGATATGCCGACATCCTCAGCAACTTCTGTAATTGTGCTTCGACATTTCTCCATAACAATTTTCTTCACTTTCTCTACATTTTCACCGGTTGTTGATGTGCAGGGCCGTTCAGAGCGAGCCTCATCATTCACATCTTCTCGACCTTCTGTGAAAAGCTTGGACCACTTGTAAACATGTTTTTGACTCAAAGTACTCTTACCGTATGCCACTGTCATCATTTCAAGCACTTTTGGACACTTAATTCTATATGTTAACTTTTTTGATCCATTTTTTGGACGCCGAACACGCAAAATACTTGTCTTATTTATGCCTCTCGCAAACAAACTAAACATGCCATATGGATAAAACCGTCAACATATCTTCCAGGCGAGTGTGTCAACATAAAAGATAATAATAATCGAATGTCGAATGTACGTAGCCCGCAAAATTTTAAAATTCACTTTAGTTTTTGAACACACCTCGCATAGAGTTTGCATGTCATCGAAGGCGTTATTCGAAAGTAAGGAACTAGGAAACGTTTAGTGCAGCACAAATATTTGAAAGTAATTCCGTTATGCTTCCATCATCGAAACCTCCGTCCCTACTAGATAAAAGTTGGGCAAAGGATTTTCATAATTTACATAGATGCGAATTAGTCATCAGCAAACTCATTCGCCATAGGCAAGAAAATATAGTAATCACTTGTAGCCACAACCGAACTATGAGATGGACCAGAGTCCACCACCAGAGCCTCCCAAACAAGCTCCCGACGAACCTTCTGTCCAGTCGCTATCGATACGTACGGATGAAGCACAGTTCCTATCCTATTGCCCAACGGTAAACGTTTCTGAGCGGTTGCTTTCTTTAAATGATCAAATTTTTGACGATACAGCTTCGAAATGAGACCAATTATGCCGTAGGAGAGCTGCACATAGGAGATGATCCCCTACCAATCCCGCCAAATACAGAGCAAAGTCTTCCTGACCGTCAATCCTGACTAAGCCAACGTTTGCGCCTGCTCACCGTGATGCGGTGACAGTCTCAAAACTAGTCGACCTGACATGTAGGTGGTGTTAATAGTTAAAAAAAATATTTCGGTGAAAAGCGACAACCTTAAAAATACATATGTTTTCAATTTCAAGGCGCCTCGTCGTTCAGTAATTTTATTTGAGCCATCAAAAGTAAACGATCTCAGTGCATTTGTAAACAGGAAAAAAATTGGTCACCCTTATAGAATTCAATATATCCGTTTAAAAAGATCTCAGTCCAATAAATATTAACGCCGAGCTAGATCTTACTCTGGGGGAATCTACTCCTTTGTTTGCGACTGTAAAATATTTGGTAGCAGAGTTTAAGCGAGGCCGTACGAGCTGTCAAGATGAACACCGTAGTGGTCAAGCAGTTGAGGTATTCACGCCAGACACAGTTGAGAAAATGTATAAAATGATATTGGATGGTTATCGGCTAAAGGTGTGTGAGCTGGCAAAAATGAAGATTTGAAGATGAGAAAGCTCCACCACTTCAAAGCAGTGGATTGGAATGGGAGAATCGTGTCCAAAGAAGGCAACGGCAAATATTATACTACTGTAGTGCACTGTTTAGAAGATGAAATTCTGGAAAACAAGCAACATTTCAGCAAGACAATGCTCCAGTTCACACATCCACTATTGCAATAACTAAAATTAATAAATTACAATTCGAATTGCTTCAGTACGCAACTTATTCGCAGGATTTAGCTTCCTCGGACTCTTTTCCATTTCTTAACTTAAAAAAATGGCTCGGTAGCAAAAGATTTGCCAACAATGAAGAGGTGGAGTCTGCGGTTGGCGGCTATTTTAAGGAGTTCTTACTGTAGACAGCGTATAGAAACTATTAAATATCGCAGGTAAAAGTGTGTCGCGCCAAACGGAGATTATGTTGAAAAATAGAGAAAATTTTTCCCAACTTTTTTATGTCTTCTTTATTAGGTAGGCTAGTTTTGGGACCGGTATAGTTAAAAGAAATTCGTTAATTCTCTAACAGGCGGCTTTAGTAGTCCGTATATCAGGTTGTATAAATGCGATTGGGTTACATTACACGACATTGGAATGGTTTCGAATTAAAAAACTGCTTAGACAATTTTGTGATTACTTGACTAAGTATTGTTTGATCGCGCGTCAAAAATAAACATCAACAGAGGGCAATGAACTGAAATTTTGTCTTGATGAAACAACACTTCCAGCAATGAATTAGAATAATATTCGCCGTAGATGGTTTTTCCTTTCTGAAGATAATCAATAACAACATTCCCACGAGCGTCCCAAAAAAAAACAGACGCAGCAACCTTGCCTGCAGATGGAACCGTCTTCGCTTTCTTTGGACACGATTCTCCTATTTGACTGTTCCTTTGTTTTAAGCGTGATATGGTGGACACATGTCTCGTGCGTGGTTATAAATCGACGCAAAAATTCGACTTTATTGCAGTGAAACATCGCTAAACACTCATCTTCACGACTATGTTTTTATTCTATTGAAAGCAAGCGCGGCACTCATATTGCGAACAGCTTTCTCATCTATAAATCTTCGGTCAATGTACGATGTTTTTCACGTTTTGAAATGTCTATCATTTCAGCTAGCTTACGCACCTTCAGCTAACGATCACCCAATAAAATTTTGTGCATTTTCTTAACCGTGTCTGACATCGACACTTCAATTGGTTAACCACTACGGTGTTCGTCTTGGTAGCTCGTACGGCCTCGTTTAAACTCAGCTACCCTATATTTGCCAGTTGTAAACGAAGGAGCAGACTTCTCCAGAGTAGAATTTGGCTCGGCTTTAATATTGGTTAAACTGAGACATTTCAAATGGAAATATTGAATTATATAATAGTGACCATTTTTTTTTCATGTTGACAAATTCACAGAGATTGTTTACTTTTAATGGCTGAAATAAAAATACTAAACAACGTGGCGCCTTGAACCTTAAAACATATGTTTTATAAGGTTGCCATTTTTCACGTAATGATTTTTTTTCAAATTGCTGGCAACATCTATATGTCAGGTCGACTAGTTTTGGGACCGCGCTCGTACCAGTCCTCATCTAAGAAAAACTGAAAAATATGATGCATTTCTCTTTCCATCTTTGACACGCGCTCAAACAATACTGCGTCAAGCAATCACGTAACTTTTTGAGTAGTACTTTGAGTGCGAGATCTTATCTTTCTAAAGCTGTGTAGTGTAACCCAATAGCTTTTATACGACGTGATGTAGCGGATACTAAAGCCATTCGTTGGTAAAAAATGGGTTTATTTTTACTATACCGTATATATGTATATCACCCCCTTTCGTATGAATACATGCGTCTTCCTACATCAACAAGGACTTCTTTTTCGATCCTGTATCAGAGCATTTCATACTGTGTGTACTTTTAAATATCACTGAGAAGAGGATGCAACAAAAACTTTCTGGCAGTATAATTGCTGCACTGTTAGAGAATATTAGTTAGCGATTGAATAATATACGATTATGCGACAGTGTGTTGGTTTTAGATCGATGCTACCGTCATACAATTGAGATTTAGATGCACCCAAAGTGTTTTCTAAATGGCAAACAAAACATCATAAATTACCATCCATATGCAGAATCGAAGCACAACTTCATTGGATAGTCATAAATAACTAAATAGTGGCTAAAGCTTTCAGCTTTAATAAAAACCTACATTCTTTCAACTGGACGACATACTATTTTTCAAATGCCGACCACCAGAGTGACCAAAGTGGGATTAGAATGGTCCGGGTCTCTAAAATTCCGCACATTAAACCAAAACCAGCAGCATTATCAGCAACCTTATGCACAGAGTGCGGGTGCGGATAAGTGTTGTATTGAATACTTTTTGCCTTTGCTCCTATTTTGTGTTTCCCATTTTTTTCTTTTTTTTGTGTTTTCTCACATTCCACTTGCCACATGCCACAACTACTGCCGACATTCAGATGACTACAATCACAGGAGGCTCACGTACGAGAAACAATAGTCGTATGTGTTGGCAAATAGCAGATTCGTACGTGTTTTGTCTGCTGGCAGCAGACATAGACTACACTCGTACATAGTTGGAAACTGAATGGGAGTCAGAGTTTTTGTTGTCGCTGCCGGCAGCGTCACTGACGCTGAAGCTGTTGTTTTGTGTTGTTGCAGCAACACTTTTTTTTCTGTGCTTGGTTGTTTGTCGTAAATCCCCATTGTCATTTGCAGTTTAAATTAAGTAAAATTTCTATAGACTCATAAGCTATTGTTGCCTCTCGTTGTCGTTGCTCCTGCTTTTTTTCTCTTCCTCGTTGTTTTGTTATTGTCGTTGTCGTTGACGTTGTTGTTGTTGTTGTTGTTGTTTTTTTTTTTTGTGTGATGTCCTTTTGTGTTGCTGTTAGATTGTGTTAGTGACAGTTTTGCAGCCATATATGGAGAAATTCTAAAATAAACAGTGAGCAATGAGTGTTCACATCTAACCACACCCACTAAAACGCACCCGCCCACGAACTTCACTCAGCCACTTGCCAGTCATCCTCATGCAAGTGCATTCATGCGTTGCTCAAGAATATTTTCATATAAATTACGATGCATTCAAGCCGAAACGGACTTGGAGAAATCTAAATAAAATACCAACAAGAGCCACAAGAAGCTTCATGAGTGAAGCTTTATTGTTTTAGATTGAAGTAAATGTCGTACACTTGCCTGCCACTTTGTCTCGAAATCATCTTTAAACATATGTATGTAGTACGAGTATGTGAGCACATGGATAAGGCTAACATCCAATCCCTAAACGTCGTCCATTTAAATATTCAACTGACATATATACGTATGTTATTTGTTTCACATGTGATGCCATTTAGGTTTATAAATTCTCAAGAATTGCTATTATACTTCTTATAGTGTTTTTTTGTTGTCTTTACAATGATATTGAGATAATATCTCTATACAACAGAAAGATAATCAGGAAGTGGAGTATCGAAATCGAAATGCAACCCGAAAAATTTTAAAATTTAAAACGGCAATTTTCCGATAATTTTCCTGTCGCTTCAGTTAAGCTTAATCAACTAGTTGGAAATATAAACTTAATTGCCAAGGTGCCCGTGATATTCGAGAAAGCACAAACAGCTAAGGGCGCCAAAGATGGTATTTTGACCGATCAATACCGAAATAGCCACCATTCCATTCAGCTGTGTCAATATAATCAATTTCGCAAGTCTTTGAATTATATTCTATTAGCAACTCGGCAAAAATTGTTCATACCAATCGGCACAATAATAATCAGACTGAAACATCTGCAAAGGCTGTCAGCTGTTAAATATCAGTTATCTAAAGTACAGGGTGGCGCAACAGAACGTGCATATTTAAAAAACTGATTAAAAAAATAAATACAAAAGGTATGGTATTGTAGAGTAATAAATGGAGTTTATTTTTTAAAAATAACATCATCTAAATGGTGATCCTCTCTACGACGGCACTCCTCTAACCGCAAACGCAAATTATTGAAAACTTTCTTCAGTAATACTGGTCTAATGGCTGCCATTTCACCATGGATATTCTCCTTGGATTGTTACTGTTTCTTGGATTATTACTGTAGACCTTGTGTTTGAGGTATCCCCACAGAAAAATAGTCAAGAGGCGTCAAGTATGGACTACGTGGGGGCCATGGGATATCACCTCTTTTCGAAATCAGTCTGCCAGGGAACATCTGCTTTACCACCGCCATGGAGTCATTTGATGTGTGACAGGTAGCTCCATCTTGTTGGAACCAAGTTCTGGAATTCACTATTCTTGAACTTTCAATTTCTGGAGCCAAAAATCCATCCAACATCTCAACATAGCGTTCCGTATTAACCGTGATGTTTTGGCCCCGCCCATTTTCGAAGAAAAAACGACTAATTATTCCTCTGCCAGAGATTGCTGTTCATACTGTCACTTTAGGACTATGCAATGGTTTCTGGTGTTTGATTTTGGGATTTTCACTGTTCAAGTAACGACAATTTTGACAGTTTACGAACCCATTCATAAGGAAATGAGCCTCGTCAGAGAAAAGACTATTGTCAAAATTGGAAAATCGAGTAAGCATTTCATTAGCAAATGCGAGTCGAAGTAATTCATAGCGACTAAAACTCCATGAGCCCGCCAACCCAACGATGTAGGCGACCCGCCGCCCACGCCTTTTCTTCTCCGCAAAAAAAGATGATGCAATATGCACTTTCTATTGCGCCACCCTGTATTATTTATTTAGTGAAAGGTTTGACATTTACGAATATGGATCATTTAACAACTGAAGAACGCGTCAAAATAGTTAAAACTTACAAAAGTGGTGATTCAAACGTGGAGACCTTTTTTTGCATTGTCGGGTGATAAGGGTCGTCATAATCGACCTACAGGGCATGAAATTGCCAAAATTATAGAGACATTTTAAGAGACTGAAAGCGTTCAAGATGTGGTCAGACCTTTGCATCATCGCAATGTACCCACCCACTGCCGTAAATATCGCTGCTGTTAGTGGAAGTATGAGGAATAATCGGAATTTGTCGATTCCACGGCGCTCTCAGCAATTTGGACTATCTCATTATGGCGTATTCGCATTTGATTTTGCATCTCCATCTATATATAGTCTAATTTACGCAACAATTAAAACCGGCCGACCATTCACAAAGCCGTAGATATACTGATTGGGTTCTACAGCAATAAGCTTTTCAAATTTTCTTCAGCGATGAAGCTTATTCGCTCACTCGGTGATTACGTCAACAAGTAAAATTATGACATATGGGGCCCAGAGAACCAATAAGTTATTGTCGAAAAGCCATTGCATCCAGAAATAGTGATTGTTTGGTGTGCATTATAGTCTGAAGGTGTCACTGGGCCGTATCTTTTCAAAAATGACACTGAAGGAACAGTTATCAATTCTGAGGACTTTTTTTTTGGCCTGAAATTGAAAATTATGAACTGGACGATATGTGGTTTCAACAAAACGGTGCCACGAGCCACGCAACACGACCGATTTTGGCTTTATTGCATGAGAAGTTTCTAGAAAGAGTAAAACCTCCTATCACTTACAACTGGCGCCATCTATTGGCAAACAGCGGGAACTTAGTTGCGCACTTAATATATACATATACTTATATATGTAGGTATGTATGTAAACAGATGAAATGGTTTAATGGTTCCTCTATAACTTCTAAGAAAGAGACTGGAGTTAAGTTATAAATTTGTTTCTTTCGTTGTGCGCCGATTCAAAGTATATTTTGATAAGAACGCAGAGATTTACTAAATTTTTTATCACCCAACCGCTTTTGCACCAACGCAAAAGAACATCGGGTAAAATTTTGTGTAACTCAGTTCACTTGATGTTCATTTCTGTGCTGATTATAGTTAGATCAATTAACTTATTAAATATATTCAAATTAATATATTGTGTAATACAACTCACCGTAACTGCACCCGAGCTGCATACAGAATTCTGAAATAATAGAAAAACAAATAAAATTTTAGCAAAGTTATTTAAGTTATTCGTTAAAGGGTGTTTTATTAAGGCGGGCTAATATTATTTGTGTAAAACGCATGAATGTGAAACGGCCGTTATTATACGTGTCAAATTCGCTCTATTTAGCCTTTCGAAATTTTAACCGCCAAATGAACTGACTTGTATCTCTACTCAACGTCCTATTTTGTTGATGCAAAAGTGAACGGGGTACAGGAAAATTTGTGGAGATCCAATGAATCTTTATTAAACACAAATTGAAATTAAGACAGCGGTACGGAAGCACAAATCCCTTTCCATTCTCACACCTATCATTACCAAAGGCTTGAAGAATAACAAATAATACAGAATTCAATGCAATGGAATGAAAGCTATGAACAGAAGAATATGTGAGCTAAATAGGGTATTTGTGTGGGAGGTACAAGAAGAGTAAATGCTACCCGCCAGAAGTTAAAAAGAAAGGTTTACATTCCAAAAAATTGGACAATTTGTATAGGAAGCGCCAGGAGTTGTGTCTCAATTCACTACAGTTTCATTCTAAAACCCTAATTTTCTAATAGCTTATACTTGACGCATGATGTATTTGAAAAAAAAAAATACGATGCAATTGAATTAAATGCATATAGATCAGTTCAGTTATTCCTGTGGGAGGTACCAAAATGAACATGATTTATATCTTCTACAATATAAAAATGTTTTTAAGCATTATCAAGCCATGTAGTAGACAAATTTTTGATTACTGTTGCCTACCAATTAAAAATCATAAAGATAAAATTGAATTTCGGAATATTATTACCTTCTGCCAGAAGGAACAAGTCGATATGCCCCGTTTATAACCTCAGATTACGACCTGGCAAAAGATACGGTTGTGCTAAATTTTATGTAGTTTCATAGAGATCTTTGGGAGTTACCGTGGTACTTTACCTTATACAGAGTGGGCCATACGAAACATAAAAAAAACATATTTGTATTTTTAAAAAGTAGAAGCATGGGAATTTTTAGGACTTAAAAATAATGTTGTCCAAATGGCTTCCCTCGGCTGCCTGACACTCTTGGAACCGAAGTCGCAAATTTTGGAAAACTCGTTGAAAAGTTGTTCTCGGTATTTTGTTACTTTCCTGAATAATGTTCCTATTCAACTGCTCCAAATTGGTCGGATTATTCTCGTAGACTACCGATTTGAGGTAGCCCCATAGAAAATAATCGCATGAAGAGAGATCGGGGCTACGTGGGGGCCATTCGTGGGGGCTTTTCGAAATGAGTTTTCCAGGAAAAACATTTTTCAGCAGCTCTATGGATACCCTAGCCGTATGACATGTGGCCCCATCCTGTTGAAAACACATTGTCGAGGTATTGCCTTGAAGTTCTTGCAAAGCTGGCACCAAAAAGTCTGCTACCATGTTGCAATAATTGTTCGCTCTAACCGTCATCGCATGCCCTCTTTCGTCCTCAAAAAAGTATGGTCCAATAATACCGGTTGACGTTATCCCAGCCCACATGACAAGCTTAGGGCTGTGAAGTGGACGTTCATGCAAGCGTCGGGGATTAGTCTCGGACCAGAACCGACAATTTTGTTTGTTCACATGGCCATTAAGGTAAAAATTGGCCTCATCACTAAAAATCACGTTGTTGAAATTGTTGAACCGCTCTAGCATCAAATTGACAAAGTTAAGTCGGTTATTGGCATCATCGGGTTTTAATTCTTGGACTATCTGAATCTTATAAGCCTTCAAATGCAAATCACGTTTCAAAATTCGTCGTAAAGTTGTTCTTTTGACATCCAAAGCCTGACTTCTCTTACGTGTTGACTGTTGCGGATTTCGCTGAACTGAAATACGAACACGCTCCACAATGTCGGCTGATCTTGCAGAAACTGGGCAACCACGAACCGTAATTGGTGAGCCGGTTGTTTTGAACATTCTGATCCATTTTCGTATCACATTGGCGCTTGGAACTTCACTTAAATCGTGTAAACCGTGTTCATGCCGATACAAACGTCGTGCAGTAATTTATTGTTTTCGTAATACGCTCGGACACAAAATGCACGCTGCACTCCCGTGTACGACTCCATGGCGACTAAATTTCGAGGAAGCGGCGCAGCGAACAACATATTCCCCCGCCACCCCGCGCCGCAAGTTACCGAGAAATTGAAGATTTAAACCGCCAACATCCTTATGGCCCATCCTGTACTTTCATTTATTCGGGTGAAAGCGCAATGAAGTGTTGAACTCGTTTAAGTCCATTATGAAAACAGGTCAATTCCTGAAGGTCGTGAGATTTGTTTTTAGATTGCATGCCACGAGGTTATCACAAGGGTAAGAGCTGTATAGACAAGCCAACAACAAATGTCAAGGCAAAGGACAAGCTAAGCATCATATTGTCAATGTTAACCTCCAAAACCTTAGAGAATATTTGTCAAACAATATGACTCCATGAAGAAATCAACTTTTTTTTACAATTTCATCCGATGGGAATGGAAGTATATATCATTTCGTATGGCAAAAGAGTAACACGTAAGAAGAGAGGCGTCTAAGATACGAAGTATCGTTTGACTAAATGTGTTTCATGAGCTTTCAAGTTGATTGGGAGATGTCCACCTGTCTGTATGGCTGATCGGCAGGCACAATAACTGACGTAAAACTCCAAGAAACTTCCTAAAATGTGACAAGCTAATAGTTTGCCAAATCGTTGGCGAGGATTTTAAATGGGTTATATCGACCCACACCCCGTTTTCGCAGCTTCCATACAAATTGACCTATTTTCGGAATTTCAACCGGAACAACCATTGCATTTTTGTATAAAAGTCTGCCAAATTTTAGAAGATGAACTTTTTAATATAGTAAAATAAGTTCTGTGAATGAAAAGAGACTGCACTGCCACGCAACTTGGGGTACTGCACATAGGAATTGTCTGATTGTTTTAAGTTGCAGGCGGGAGACTTGGCCAAGTTTTAATTTTGAATAATAACTTAATGATCTACCTCTTCGCTTTTCGTGTATCGCTGATGTTTGCACCAACGCAAAGGGATCCAGAATAAAAATATATGAGGTGTGTTCAAAAAATAAGCTGAATTTTCAAATATCTCGTTCTACGACGTACATTCGACTTTCGATTATTATTTTTTTTTTGTTGGTACACTTGCCTTGAAGACATGTTGACGGTTTTATCCATATAGCATATTTAGTTTGTTTGCGAGAGGCATAAATAAGACAAGTATTTTGCGTTTTCGGGGATTCGGTTGCTATCTCTTCAATCGTCGCAAAATGCAGTCCTTTCATGGGTCTCTTCAATCTTGGGAACAGGAAAAAGACGCAGGGGGGCCAAATTTGGTGAATACGCAGGCTGAGGCATGATAACGGGTTTGTTTTTGACCAAATAATCTCTCACAAGCAAAGATGATTGAGCAGTTGCGTTATCACAATGCAAAAGCCATGCATTTTTCCAGAATTCCGGGCGTTTTTTCGTATTGCTTCAAGCTAACGGCGCATAACTTCAAGGTAGTATTCCTTATTTACCGTACGACCTTGTGATAAGAATCCCTGATGCACTACGCCGTGGTAATCGAAGAAAACAGTGATCAAAACCTTGACATTTGACCGAGATTAGTGTGCTTTTTTGGTCTTGGTTCTCCTGGACTCTTCCATTGGGACGATTGGGCTTTGGTCTCGATGTCATAACCATACGAGTAAACCCATGATTCGTCACCGGTTATGACCCTTTTAAGCAAATCTGGGCGTCAAATCATCGTTGACGTCATCCAACGATTCTTGGGCGATTCTCATGCGACATTGTTTTTGGTCAAAATTCAGCAATTTTGGAACGAACTTCGCTGCCACACGCTTCATGTCCAAAATTTCCGAAAAGATTGCACGGCATGTGCCAACCGATATGCCGACATCCTCAGCAACTTCTGTAATTGTGCTTCGACGATTCTCCATAGCAATTTTCTTCACTTTCTCTACATTTTCACCGGTTGTTGATGTGCAGGGCCGTCCAAAGCGAGCCTCATCATTCACATCTTCTGGACCTTCTGTGAAAAGCTTGTACCACTGGTAAACACCTTTTTGACTCAGGGTGCTATCACCGCATGCCACTGTCAATATTTCAAGTGTTTTTGAGCACTTAATTCCATTCTTTACACAAAATTTGATGCAACTTCTTTGATGCATTTTTTTCGATAGCAGAAAATTGCCGAACACATCTCTTATTTATGCCTCTCTCAAACAAACTAAACATGATATGCTATGGATGAAACAGTCACCTTAGCTTCGAGACGAGTGTACCAACATTAAAAAAATAACTAATCGAATATCAAATGTACGTAGCCCGCGAAATTTGAAAACTCAGCTTTTTTTTAACACATCTCGTATGCAAGGCAACTATAATTGTCTAATTGAATTTTCTGTACTGGTTGCAAATAGATTTTCATTGCAGAGCAATCTTTTACAAATATAAAAGATTAATTTATTATAAATTGATCTAAAAATGAGTAAAAAATCATGTACGAGTATTTTCCTTTCCAGTTTCTTGTTAAATGTCTCTTGGCAAATATATTTTTGTATATTTACCTCAATTCACCACTCAGGAAAATCTGTCCGGTCTCTCTACAAACTTATTTCAGATTTTAGCAGTTAAATTGCTTGCAATTAGCCATCAGTTCAGAAAAAAAAGAAAAGGTAATTAAAAACTTCATCGATATTTAAACGTCGCCCATCGCACCATAAAATCTTCCATCGAGTTGGGAGCATCAAACAAAGTTGGGAGCAATTAAAAAGTAAGCAATACTTTTGCCATCAATTCACAGGCTTTAAATACTTTACAGATATTAAAGTTTAGCAGAGTTCCATTTCGGTCGCCATCAATATTCACAGCTTCATTTGTCGCCTTTCCCGTCCACACATGAACAACTAGATCCAGTATCTGGCAATTTGTCGGCTGCAAGTGAGCATCCATTTAATCGTTCGTTAAGGATGTGGACGCTCCCTCCCCAAAAAAAAAAAAAAAGAACCTCACCAAAGACAGCTTCAGTTGGTTTGCATTTAATTGCTAAAGTTTTTTAATTAAATTATTTTTGCTGTGGGTCCTCGATGTCTTTCCTCAGCAAATTTTCCTATGTGTGGCTTTTGCCAAAACTTCGGGGGCCATAAAAGACGAAGACAGCTATGAAACTGCCATCTCATTTAGCAAATGTGGCCAGAATGAATGCAAAGCAAAACAACACCAAAAAAAAGTGGCGAAACAACAGCCAAACCAACATTTTTCGTTACTTTGGCTCATCTTTTTTCCCCGGATGAAAACATTTTAATTGTTTTTTCACATCTAGTGAGTGAAGGAGTAATGAAGTTACCCTCAAATAGCACCAACAAAACACAGCACAGACCATAATTTCACACGTTCACGACGCGTATACGAGTACAAGCACTAATCTACGTACGTATCGGGCAACAAGTGCAAAGACTTTAAATTGAACTTCATGATAAATTGAAAAGATCTGCAGACTCGCATACGATTATTAAAAGTTACGGAAGAGAAAATGCATACGTTCATTAAAGCGCTTCCTTGCTTAGCCATCACAATCTCATGTGACTAAAAGCCACAGGTACAGAGGTCGGCGCTCGAAGTGTTGACAATTTAAAAGACTGTAATTTAGTCAATTGTGATTTTTTCGGTTAAAAACTTCAGTGTACCGTAAAAACATTTTGCAGTTTAAGAAAAATATGTTATTGTTTGATATAGTTACTTTTACCGTGGACAGCATCGAGTCTGTCCGCAAAGGTTTTACATACCGCAACGTACGAATATGTGACCTGATGGTATTTTGTCCTATTCTCGGCGAAGATCAGTCTTTAAGGCTTTGTCCGTCTCATATTTGTCACCCGACGCTTTGGTCTCTAAAATGGACCACATGGAAAAATCCATTGGGTTTAAGTCTGGGGGATATAATGGCTCTTGTTGCAAAGAAATTTAGTTGCTTACTTTTTCTTGTAAACAAACGTTGGATTCAACAGGTTTTCTGGGATGATTACGAGTCTTATTGAAATATCCAATGATTTATACCGAATTCTTTATATGCCCAAGGTGAAAAACCATCGTTTAAAATCTTTTGACGGTAGATTTTCTGGATTACCTTTATGCCCTGTTCAAAGAAAACGAGCGACAGAAAAGTCCTGTGGCAGTTACAGTCACCCACACCATCACTGATGCAGGCGTTTGCTTCTACAAAGCAATTCGCTGATTTAAGTTATCTTTTGAATTACACTCCAACCATACACGGCTGTTCTATTTATTAACATATTGCTGAATCTAAAAAGTGTTTCCATTCGAAAAGGACAAATTTTCAAGATCGCCACCAATGTTTTAATATTTTTGCTGTCGATAGACGAACTGCCTTTTGTGCAGGTATTAAATCATCCACTTTGTATATTTTGAAGGCCTTCAATATTAGTTCATTTTTTAATAGGCGCCCTATGCTATGAGCAGACACATTGAAACTTTTCGCAATTGAACTACGCCTTGCTGTAGATTATGTTAAATTCTGGTCTTCACATTCCGAGCCACTTTGGCGATGTTGCTGTTTTTAGATGTCTACTTCCATGACGTTTTTTGATAATATCAATGATACTGAAACGAGTCATGGTACGATACATAAATATTTTTTGTCACATGAAAATGTCGTAGCTCATTAACAATGAATGATTGCGATTTTCCTGCCAATTATAAACTAATAACATGGTACATATTATGCCCGGAACCCACGTTTGCAAATTCTTAGATATACATAAATCCTATATTTATCATCTCCACTGCAATTTAGACATTCATATGTAAAGCACTCAATTGTAATGAGATGGGGTGCTTCAGAGTAAGTTTTGCGTCTGCTGATCTATTAGAGAATTTGATTTGCTAAACTCTGTTTCTTTTCTCTGCACCCTACGTGTAAGGCCTCCCGTGTTTACTGCAAAATATAAAGTTCAACAAATTCTGAGAACGAATTCTAATCTTCGCTTTTATTCTACATTCACACAGCGTCCCAAACAAGTAGATTCTTTGTTCGTTGAAACCAATAACTTTGTTTTGTCCTGGTTTACCACCAGACCCATTTTCCCTGTTTCCTTCTCGAAGCTTGAGAAGGCTGCAGTAACACCTCGAAGTTTTCTGCCAATAATGTCTATGTCATCTCCATATGTGGATTTTGTTACAGATGGTACCAGACGTGTTAACTGCAGCTTTCCTCATAATCATCTCCATCAGTATGTTGGAGAAGTCGCACGATAGACTGTCGCCCTGCCTAAATCCTCGTTTGGTGTAAAAAGGCCCGCTAAGATCTTTGCTTATTTTTACAGAAGGCTTCGTGTCAGTCACTTTATATTTGGTACATTTCTTGAGGCAAATATCCGTCATAATGAAGCCATTCCTGCCGACACATACAAATTCCATTTCAATAACTTTTTTTAAGAGCGACGTAAAACGGTGGAGTTGTGAGCAACATAGTAGATTGACACTTGTTAAAAAGTGAGAGCGCTGTTGTTAGCCGTTTATCTACTTCAAAAGCATGAAGTTGGTAACATATCGAGCGCCTATCTCTGTATTAACTCTCTTGTACTCCAATTTCTTACACCACAATTTGACATTCTTCAATTTACCACTTAGTCTAGTCTAAAAAAAGGCAGTTTTGTTTAACAACCACTTTTCGAAATACCAATTTAACGATTTATCACCTTTTTATATTCTAACATCTGACAATATCTCATAGCAAAAAAAAATAATAACAAATTTCGGTCCACAGTTAAGTTACAGAGAAAATACTAGATTCTCGCATCAATTTTAGTATTTCTTGTCGGTTTTGTTATATTTAACATCCGATAAGGCAAACATGTAACTTCCATAAAGAACTGTCTACATTCCCAACTTCCTTTTAACCATGACTTTGTAAGTCGACTGCATGATGGCTTGTAGATAGACAAAATAAATAGCGCAAAACTTAATCTTCTTAAAAGTTAGCACAGTCTAATGTAGTGGAAGACCGTCGCAGAGGATTGTAGATATGCTGTCGATACCTCAATCCATCTGATACTTCCTACACAAATTAACTGATTTTTCAAAGCTTCAGTTTTTAACCTGTAACTCCGAATTTTGTTGACAGCAATAACCTGCATTTTTGTGCATTTCGTTTCTTTGTAATGCTTTGTAACATTTGGAAAGATCGATCGGTTAGTTAAGCCCCTACTAGTACCTTCACACGAATGACAGCTTTAACCCAGGTATTCTCCCAGGTATTCTCATACTCATATCTTCCAGACAGTAAAAAGAAATTCAGTAAAATTTGGCATTTATCATGTATTTTACAAAGCTATTTCTGAAAATGACAGCGGCCTGCATATCATCCAAATGACCAAATTAATCTACATATTCTTAGATTCGAATCTTGTACTTCGCTGCACCAAATGCGCCCAAATTTGGAATACGTTAAATGCTTATAAAAGTAGAGTTCGAAAAAAATGGTCAGCTTGGTGGAAAGTAATGAAGTAATCATTCTCCTCCAAGTATCTCCCATAATAATATCAGAATTAGTTCATATATTTTTAGCTCCATCCACTCCATATTTTATAGAATATTGCCAAATTTGGCACATATCATACACTTAATAAAACTGGTTCTAAGAATCCATCCCTTCTAATATATGCCATAAAAACTGAGTGGGTGATTTGTCAAAATCTGCATTTTCTCCTCAATCCGTAGATTGCTTGCTTACTGACTTAGATGGTGAATAGAATAGACATCCTCGTTCACATATATAGGTATATATATACATCAAGTCACACCAAGTTTTGATAGCACAGGGTGTCCGTCGGGAAGGTACACTACTTTGTTTTTTTTTTTTTTTTTGATTAAATGAAGGGGAATGGATATTGTATGGAATACAGTCAAATCAGGCGACCGCGGAGGCCAATCAACATCACCATTTCTTGAAATAACTTGTTGAGGAAAGAGGTCTCGCAGTAATTTCATTGTAATCCTTTCTGTATGCGATGTGGCACCGTCTTGTTGATCAAGCCCAAAGCATGAAGTTGTGGCGTTAAAAAGTTTTCAATCATATCACGATATCGCTCCCCATTGACAGTTACCGTTACGCCGTTTTCAGTTGCAAAGAAATAAGGTCCAATGATTCTTCCTGACCAAATTGCACACCAGACCAGATACTAACATAAGTTTGATGGACGACGGGTCTTTCGTTTCGACACAGTGAACCAAAGGACAAATTTGTTTCGTTAACAAAGGTCTATTAACCATTCCCACCGAGTTCTGGTATAGAAGGTGATTTGTAGTTTTTTTTAGCTAAATTCGAGTTTATCTTCACGAACATCCGGTTTTCATGTTTATTCAAGCTCAAGACTAGTTTAGCTTTTCGCGAAGATTGGCTGGCGAAAAGAAGTTTAGACAGGATGATATGTTCATAATGTCAGGCAGTCTATGTATATAGCTACTTCGATATCCAGTCACGAAAACTCTTCAGCAGATTTGATACATATAATGATAAGACTTGATAAATAATTCCCAATTATCATGCCAAGTCTGCTGATGAGGATCTGTGATCCGTGATAAGACTTGATAAACTATTCACAATCATTATATCAAGTCTACCATCAGTGTCTGACTCCGAAGTAGCCATACGCACAACCTGGCATTATGGGGATTTTTGTTTACCAAAACTTTTTTCGTCAATAAAGCTTTGCCAAAAAAACATAAACTGGTCTTGAGAACGAATACGAATAAACATAAAAACAAGGTTCTATTACATAGAATGAGTTAGGAGTTACAGGCAAACAATTTAATTAGCCATAAATCAGCCAATTTATGTGGGAGATGCCAAAAAGGGCGTGGCAATGCGGCTCATTTTCGTCTTTAGCAAATTCTTAACGACTGAATTTAGTGCAACCGGAAGGAACTTGTTTAACCATTCAATTTTTAGAAATTATTAAGAATTATACATTAAAATTAAAGAAAATATTAAATTTCGGAAAATCGGTAGATTCGTATGGAACATTCCAGAAGGGTTGGACCAATATGGAACATTTATAATCTCCTGGTTCTATCTATCTTTCCGTCGGGAAGGTATACTACATTCTCTTTCATTTAATCAAAAATTATAAACAAACAAAGTAGTATACCTTCCCAACGGACACCCTGTATTAAGCTGTGGCAAGTTCTAAGAAATTTCATAAAGATTTACGTATGTTAACGTCTCTCGCATCCAGCCAACGAGCCAGCACAGGCAGATGGATTTCGCTAAGTCGGCTTAAAAAGTTATGAAGCTCATTTGGTTAAGGGAATAAACTCTTCTTTCTGTGTGTCAAATTTTTGGCTGTATCAAATGAAACATACCTTCAAAAACACAAACAAACAGAAAGTTCATTTTTTCTGGGAGAATAGACCAGGTCGACTAGAGAGCTTTTCTGCTACTACTATTTTTCCGCCTATAATTGCGTCAAGTTGGTACAAAAAAAAAAAGATATTCCATTGCATCCCATGAAGGAGATAATGATATGAATGAGATATGAGAGAGCTTCCCACATTCAGTGAGCTTACAAGCATTCTATTTTAGACTCATTCAATGGGACCTACACTTTAACGGTGATTCCGTATGTCACACTTTGAGAAGCATTTGATAAACTTCTCGGTTATTCGACTACTTGAAGTGTTTGTCAGACACATCAGGATTACCGACTTTCAAATAAAGATAAATGGATGATTGAACCAATGGGGATTGAACCCATGACCATGCGAACGAT
>JAHXMU010000553.1:1173101-1202891 GCA_019455685.1 Philornis downsi
TTCAGAGATTATCTAATACTTTGCTATAAACAAGTATTAAAAATATTTAAAAAAATGTTAAATACTCTGAAATCACAATTTATTAAATCTATAATTGGTAACTTTGAAGGGTGACTGAAAATTGCTCATTAAATAAAATATATTTTTTTTTGAGAACACTTTGTGACCACAAAAACAAGAACGCAGAATTGTTTCTATATGTATTTAAAACACCAATAATTAAAATGGCTTCATCGTCATTTACGTGATGATTTTATTTATTGAAATTATTGCATTACGCAGATAGGTAATATGACGATGTAAATGTAATACATGAACACTTATACTAATGTACGTGCGTTCAATACATATGCAAGAGTACTTTTATTGTTTACATAAACGTTTATTGAAACTTCCATAAACAATAATGATATAATAACATTTCATTCGTATTTATCTTTTTTTTGTTTTTTTTTTTTTATAATCAAGGCAGATTTGAGTGAACAATTCTCGTGTAAAATTAATTAAAACCAATGTTGTTATCTATAAGCGAACGACAAATATTCACAGAGTACACCGTACAGCAGAGTGTCGGCTGGCATTATGAAAAATCATATATTACGATTTAAATTAATCGAGTATAAAATTCAGATTAATTGCAATTTATGTCAAGAATCTGATTACAAGTATTTGGCTTTCAAATTAAATTGAAGTTATTTATTGACCGAAGGGTTGAATCTGTCATGGATAAACAAGTAAAACTCTTTATTTTGTTTTATGTCATTAAGCTATAATCATTTTCTGGCGGGCAAGCAAAAGAGCTATTTGACATAATAGCTTTTCATTAAAACAAGTAAGCAGTAGACTTTTCTAAAAATTTCAGAAAAATTCGAAATGTGACAACATTAACCCAGTGTTTTAAGTAATACAAGTCAGGATACTGCAAAATAATGTTGAGTCCTCATGTGCTATCTGAATATACGATTCCGGTGTTTTGTTTTTTCTTTAATACACTCTTCACTCGAATAACTACGGTACGAAAGCGGTCCCAAAACTAACCGACCTGAGGTACAGATGATGCCAGCAACTTAAAAAGAAATATTAAAAAAATTAATTTAATGCAACCTTACAAAACATATGTTTTAAGTTTCATGAAAAGAGCAACCTTATAAAATATACTCGTATGTTTTAAGTTTCAAGGCGCCAAAAGATCTCAGTGAATTTGAAAATACGGAAAAAATTATGCACTGCTATGTAATTCGATATTTTCATTTGAAAGGTCTCAGTTCAACCAACACTAAAGTCGAGCTAGATTCTCCTCTGGGGGAGTCTGCCCCTTTGTTTACAACTGGAAAATATTGGCTAGCTAAGTTTAAACAAGATCGTACGAGCTGCCAAGACGAACACCGTAGTGGTCAACCAACTGAGGTGTCCACGCCAGACTCGTGTTAAAAAAATCCACAAAATTTATTGAGTAATCGTCAGCTGAAGGTGCGTGAGCCAGCTGATATGATAGACATATCAAAACGTGAAAAACATCGTACATCGTACCGAAGATTTATAGATGAGAAAGCTGTGCGCAATATGGGTGCCGCGCTTGCTTTCAATAGGGTAAAAACACAGTCGTGAAGATGCTTCAATACAGTGTTTGGCACTGTTTCATCGCAATACAAAGCCGAATTTTTGCACCGATTTATAACCATGGATGAGACATGGCTTCACCACTGCACACCTGAGACAAAGGAACAGTCATAGCAGTGAACTGGAATCGGGTAATTGTGTTCCAAAGAAGGTAAAAATGGTTCTGTCTGCAGGCAAGGTCATGCCGTCTGTGTTTTTGGCATGAGCGTGGGATTATTTTTGTTGATTGTCTTCAGAAAGCAAAAACCATCAACGGCGAATATTATGCTAATTTATTGCAGCGTGTAGATGATGAAATTATGGAAATAGGACGCATTTGGAGAAGAAGAAAGTGTTGTTTCATCAAGACAATGAATGCTTCAGTCTATACATCCACTATTGCGATGACAGAAATTGATGAACTGAAATTCGAATTGCTTCATCACGCAGCCTATTCGCCAGTTTTAGCTCCCTCGGACTATTTTCTATTTCCAAACTTGAAAAAAAAATTGGATCGGTGGTAAAAGATTTGACAACACTGAAGGGGTTGAGTCTACGGTTGATGGCTATTTTAAGAAGTTTGACAGTTCTTACCATAAACGGGGGTTAGAAGCTATTGAACATTGCTGGAAAAAGTGTATTGGACCGAAAAGAGATTATATAGATTATAGATATTATAGATTACGGATAATAAAGAACGTTTTTTCAACTCGTTTTGTGTATTCTTTACTAAGTCGGATAGTTTTTGGACCATCTTCCTATATACCTACATAAAAAATATAACATTTGGAAATAGTTTTTGGTCGGACAGTTTTTGGACCATCTTCCTATATATCAAAAATATAACATTTAGGAACGTTTTGTCCAAACGCGTTTCATGGCTCCCAAGTCGACTGAGAGATGCCCGTCTGCCTGGCTGGCTGATAGACATGATAACTACCGTAAATCTGTATGAAACTTCTTAAATCTTGACACAGAACAATATTTTGGGCTATAGATGCATCCCTTCTACTGCCTCCTACACAAACTGAACAATTTCTTGAAATTCAGATTTTTCCGTGTAATTTTGCCACTCAAAATTCTATTAAATATACCTAGATATTTAAAAATCTGAGGAGTCGGTGCGACTCAATGACATACCAAACATAGTGTTGAAAAAATTGCCTAATAGAATTATACTGGGTTACTGCACAATTTTCAATAGTATAATAAATAATTCATATTTTCCTAAGGAGTGGAAAAAATCAAAAGTTGTAGTCATTCCAAAAAAAGACAAAGACAAAGGGGCACCCCATGAATATGAGGCCAATAAGTCTATTGCCAAACATCAGCAAAGTCTTTGAAGTTTGAATTAAAAATACTGTTAAAAAATTGTTTTCAGAGAAAGAACTAATCAACGACAGGCAATTCGATTTTAAGCAAATTCATTCCACAATCAACGCAATAAATGTGCTTATCTCTGATATTGACTGGAACTGGAACAAGAAATACTGCACGGGCGCAGGTCTTATAAATATGGAAAAAACTTTGGACAGTGTTTGGATTCCAGGCATAATATGCAAACTAATAAATTGTAATTTCCCCAACCATTTAATAATATTAATACATAATATGATCAATGAGAAATACTTCATAATTTGTAAAAACGATGCCAAGAGTAAAGAATACAAAATGTGTAACGGCCTCCAACGGGGCTCCAACATTTTTTAACATATATTTATTAGACCTCCTTAATATGATGGAGAATATAATATCTTTTGCTGATGATATAACATTATATAGCCCAAGTGACAATGTTGCGAAAATCACTGATTCCCTACAGTTATCATTCGATATCGAGGAGAAGTACGCCAAAAACTGGCACATGAAAATTAACACTGAGAAGAGTGGGTCCGTTTTATTTCGTTCACCTTTAAATAAATGCAACAGCAACATCAGAAAAGAATGGAACTCTTTTATGATAAAATCGAAGACAACGAATGAATTAATTAAGGTAGTGGACACCGTAAAGTATCTCGGAATTTATTTAGATAAATTTTTGTATTTCAATGATCATGTTAATCATATTTTAGAAAAAACCAAAAAGGCATTTTTGGTCAATAAATCCTTGTTTTATTCAAGACACTTGATCATCTTGTACCAATCTCTAATTAGACCCATAATAACTTATGGGTGCTCCGTATGGTTAGGCATTTCCCCAGCATACGTGGAAAAATACGTAAAATAGAAAGGAAAATTCTTAGTACATCGACATGTAAAGGGTGTCCCAACAAAAACGCAAGATTTAAATGACTGACGCAGCAATTGAATTGTTTCTCTGGCTGTATGACATGTGGCGCCGTCTTGCTGAAACCACATGCCCTCCACATTCATTTCTTCAATTCTAGGCACAAAAACCTGGTTATCATTTCACGATACCGAACACCATTGAATATTTGCGCTTGACATTCTTCATTTTCATAAAAAAAAGTCCAACGTTGAGAATGCATTTGCTTCTCGTGAATCACTCGAGGATTTTCCTCACCCCAAATGCGACAATTCTGCCTACTGACGAAGCCATCAAGATGGAAATGAGCCTCATCACTGAAACTGATTTTATCGGCAAAATGAGCATTTTCATGTTGTTTCCCCAATACCCATTTAACGAACTTCCTTCGCTGGCCATGGTCAGCTGGCTTCAAGATGGAAGTGGGCCTCGTCACTGAAGATGATTTTATCGGCAAAATCAGCATTTTCATGTTGTCTCTCCAATACCCAATTAACGAACTCCCTTCGCAGTCCATGGTCAGCTGGCTTCAGTTCCTGAGTCAATTGAACTTTGTGTGCATGAAGATGCAAATCTTTCGTCAAAATACGCTGCATAGTGGATTGGAAACACCAATTTGCTGAGCTCAGTGTGGAATTGAGGTGGATGGATGGAGTTTGACCGACATCATCACGTACAGCTGTGACATTTTTGGTCGATCGATCTGGTCGAAGGCGCGTTGCTGTCTTTACATCACTAACCGACCCAGTTTTGGCAAATTTATCCATTAATTCCTTTACAGTCGACTCCTTTGGAGCATTATTGTGACCCCAAATTGATTGCAATTTGCGAACTGTAGCCGCAAAATTTTCACCATTTTGGTAAAACAATTTCACGATGAGAATGCGTTGTTTATTCGTGTGGCGCTCCATTTTTACTAACCTCGTACCTTCTACTAGCAAACACTAACAATTGTTCAAATGTCAAACAATGACACTTCGAATGGCGCCAAATTTAAATCTTGCGTTCTTGTTTGGACACCCTTTTGATCTCCACAAGGTGGTTATTGAAAATACACATCAAATGTAATATTGTATAATAATTCTGATACGATATAAGCAGAAGAGATAATTTTAGTATAAAACTCATTCGAAACCATATTGTGCGATGTACTCAATATAAGGAAAACAATCTGATTATTACACAAATACGGTCTATATAGAGAATGCAATTCAAAAAGGATTTGTACCACCAGAAACTTTCTTATATCTACCAGATAGTGGAAAGGCTATACAAAACGATGATGGTGTTTCAATTTTCTACCATCATTACCGGAGAGCTGCAACAAAGGCAATAAATATCAATGCAGTTAGTGAAACAGGCATACGATTTAACACTTGCATATTTAATAAAGATATTGGCATTATCTCCAGATTAGACACCAGTAAATACTGGTGGATCACTTAATATAAATAAGCATTTTTCAAGAATTTTCCCTTTTACAACTTGACTTTCTTTTACCCCCACTCGGATATAAACGTAATGTTTTTTTTCCTCCTCTTTAATTTTTCATTACATTACATTTATCGTAATTCCTCGCATGGACTACTAATTGTAATAAAAAAAAATATTCTTAATTATTATATATAAGATTGTCCAGAGTCCCCAATATGGGGCGTTGTATAAGTTAAATAACATAAGAACTGTTGTTTATTTTAGTATGTATAAAATATGATGAACATAAATAAATAACAAAAATATACTTCTCGTATACTCGTGTGGGTAGGCGGGTGTTTCCTAGGATGCTTTGTACCGCTTACCCCCAAAACGCAAGCCTCTCTACCCGATCCTGTAATTAAGCAGGCAAAGGGTATGATGCTTGCGTACAAAAACAAAGTAGTGTGGCCTTGTGTCACCAATAATATGACATCAAACTGACCTTGGAACTCGTTTTTCGAAAATCAAATAAAGGGGAGAGTCATAGTTAAACAAGACACATCCTGGCAACAGGTGCGGTTATAGAGAAGCCGTCGGGAGGTATCAGAAGATTTATCTTTTCCGTTAATATAGTTGTACGGCCAGAGAGATCTGGCTAATAGACTATGATTGGAGCATGGCGTGCTTTGCTGTGTTGATATTTTCTCCTCGGACATTGAAAATCTATGCCGTAGATTATGGATTACCAGTTCCACGCGAGGTATGATAAAGCAAAACTGGAGTAGCTTGTCTGCTAAACTCAGACCAGAGGGTTCTTCTCTCCAAGGAACATTGTTCCTTTCTGGTCAATGGTGTTGGACCCCTAGTGGGAGCATCGTGCTGGCTGTGTTTGCCCAAACAAGTGTTTTCAGTGCTTTTGCCTTGCTTCCGGTTGCTTGGTGAAGGAAGGCATTAGCTTGGAAAACACTGTTCATGTCTATCCGAGGTCTTCCTAGATTACCTCAACTCCTACCCGGGAGGTAGCTCACTTCATACCAAGTGACTACATAGGTACTTTGGCCGAGTGAGGGAGTGGGACCTGAGGAAGTTTTTCCAATGGACCTACTTCCAATCTCTGGTAGTTTGACTAATCCTTCGGGATTAGTTTGAGTACCCCAAAGGGGCGCTTGCTGTCGCTAGAAGAAAGAAAGAGCATATTACCAAGCAAAAAAATAATGATGGAAAACAGCACCTGTGTGATGGCACACCATGGGTAAGGCTTTCACAGCGAGACTCATGCAAATCCTACACATTTTATTTTCATATACTCGTATATAAACGATTTAACTCATGCTTTCCTCATATCCATTATGCAGTCAATTTCTGTGCACTGGATGCGTTCGATAAGATTAACTCTGCGAATGAAAATGGATGGGATTGTTGCGCCAATTCTGTTTCTTAATAGAAAGCCTCAGTAAACTAAACTAAATTACAGTGTAATTTTAAAAAATAATAAATAATAAAAAATATGGATAAGTTTGTATTAAAAAAAATTAACTATAAAATGCGGTGAATCAATTTTCCTTATAACACCTTTTGTACGTTCACGTCGCTACCTAAGTAAGTAATTATTTTTCCACATAAAATAGAAATCCTTATTTTCTAAAATTGTAATTGGAGTCATCGTAAATTGCAGTTAAAAGGGGACCAGTGCTGCGGTTTAAATTACCAACGCCGCTGGCTCAATGGTTAACACGATTGACTATCGTTTGCATGATCGTGGGTTCAACTCCTGATGCAGCCACCTACTATCATAATTTAAGCGGTGGTCAATTCGATATGTCTGACGAACGTTTCGAGTAGTCGAGTAATTGACAAGCCTGGTAAATGCTTCTTAAATTGTGACATTCATAATCGTCGTTAAACTGTAGGTCACGATGAGTGAGCCATAAAATTGAATGCATGCAAAGTCAATGAATGTGAGAAACTCTCCCATGTTTCATACATAAGATGTAAGGGAATTTGCCACTGTTGTCACAGTGTCTCTCCGAAACACCCTCGTAGATTTATTTTATGATAGACTGATTGACTTAAAGGGCAACAACGTGATGGAGGTTGATATCATTTGGAATGGTGAATATTGCAAATGCGCAGTTACGCCCGAATCTCCTTGTTGCGTTAATTCTGTGTTATACCATATTCAGTTCACACATTCATCATTAGCACGCGTTAGGCGAGTTGGAATTTAATTTAATTTATTGAAAATTTATTGAATTTACTCTGTTAAATTTATCTCTTTTAAATAAACTCAAAGTCAGGTTTCACATTCACAACACGTTCGGTGAAAAGTTTTTTCACAATTTTCTCCTTTTTGTGTGTGCATTTTTCCATCCCAGCGTTGTTCTTTTTTCTGCCTATGCTTAGAGAAAATCCACTCTGTTGGCAAGGAGGGTGATGAAAGGAGATCTAGAGGAGGTAATAGCAATGGTACAACATAACAGGCACAACTTTTTCCTGATGTATGTATGTGTGCATGTAGGAATTTATCTGCTTAACTGCATTGCTGAGCCGATTTGGCTGTTTTAGTGCCGAAATTGCTATTGTAAGTTCACTTGCTGACTTATGGCTTTAGGCTTAAAACTCACTTCACTCGCATAAATTTGGGGTGGATGAGGCTTTTTCATACCATTCGGCTTGAAGATTGTGAGAGCACAAGTCGTAAAGATATAATCAAATGGTTTATGTTCAACACGATTGTTATTGAAGGCAAAAAGGCTAACTAAAATACAAAAAAACAAAAAGTTTTAAACAATATGTGCAACCAGGAACAGGGGCGCCTCTCTGGGGCCCATGGCAATCCCCCCGAGACGAAAAACCGAGCGCAGACTGCAAGTGTTGCTCCACGCCTGTGAAATTGTTTTCTCGTTTTGATGACAGTCACGTTTATCAAATACTGTCGGGAGAAAAACTGTTAAGTTTGCAGTCAATGCTTTGATTGCATTTGCCTTAATTTTTTTTCCTTTTAAGCCATTCCATTATGCCGAACAGATAGAGTGGAGAATGAATTGTAAGAGAGAGAATAAGCAAAAATAACACACGGAATATGAAAATTAGCAAAAAGTGCAAACGAACCAACTTGCACATACTCATATTATGATAGTTTCTGTTTTTTTTTTTGTTTTTCTTTGATTCCGATGCAAGAAAACTGGGAGAAACTTTGTCATAATGTCGGAAGTGGTTTTATGTTTTCCGCCAAATGAAGGGGGTTTATATAGAGAGATTTGTAAAAATTACAGGGAACATTTGCTGTCAGAAAATGCCAAAGGAGTCAGTAGAATTAAAACCCATTGATAATGCGAAAGACGACATTGTGTGAACAGGGATTTATAGAAAAAAAGACTAATAATAACATCCTGTTTCTCAATTTACGAAGAAGTCTTAAAATAATAAACACCTTGGATTTCACAAAGGATTCTTAGCAAAGTTATATTTAGTTTCTATTTAAGAAATTATTCACGGACAAAGCAAGCTTATTTTTGCATATTTTGCTAAGGGTTCGCAATGGCTGATGCTGAAAGGTCTGCCGTTGTATGCCAGTTGAAATAACATCTTATTCACGACTGCAATATTCCGCATACATGGTGGAATTCTCCACTAAAATGTCTTGTAAAAATTAGCGAAGAATCTTTACAGTAGGAAAAAACTTGCCCTAAACCTATCTATAGAAAAAAATGTTTCAGAATTTTTCAAAAATATTGCCAGTTATTTTTAAAATAAAAGCCTTGGAGGAAACAGTTGATAGAATGCATAGGACTATTCTATTACAGGCATGCCAACTTAGAGAAAAAATGTTTCAGAATTTTTCAAAAATTTTACCAGTTGTTTTTGTCAAATAAGAGCCTTAGAGGATAGCAGTTGATAGAGTGCATAAGACTATTCAATTACATGATTTTTTCTTAAGAGAACTATATGATGAGCATAATTACAGAAAAGTACCAACAATTAGGGTATTTTCATCTTCATTTAAGTTAATAAAATAAATATGTCAAATAAGTGTAATTTGGTGATGGATTCAAAGGCCACCAACACTAATTGGAACAAGTTGAAAAATGGAAAATTTTCAGATTTTCTTTTTTTTTGTGAAAGAATTTTTGAATTTTTAGCTAGTAAATTTTTTTTTCACTAGACCTTTAAAAAGGTTTAGTTTCGGCTGCGACTTTAATATTGAAAGTGTGTTTAAAGTTCGTTAGAAATTTTCTTCTGATTCATAATCGAAACAACAACTCACTTCATACTCGTATATTGATTCGATTAAAAACTTACACTGATTATTTTGTTCTGGGGGAAAATAAGGAAACTAATAACGGGTGACCACGAACCGTAATTGGTACTGTTGAGCCGGTTGTTTCGAACATTCTGATCCATTTTCGTATCACATTGGCGCTTGGAACTTCACTTAAATCGTGTAAACCGTGTTCATGCCGATACAAACGTCGTGCAGTAATCACTGATTTATTGTTTTCGTAATACGCTCGGACACAAAATGCACGCAGGACTCCCGTGCACGGCTCCATGGCGACTAAATTTCCAGGAAGCGGCGCAGTGAACAACATATCCCCCCACCACCCCACGCCGCTCGTTACCGAGAAATTGAAGAATTAAATCGCCAACACTCATATGGCCCACCCTGTATTTTGATTCCACAATCTAAAAAAAAGTATGATTTCATGCATTTTAATTTTTTAATCGGAATTTGAAACTAAAACCAAGGATAGTTTCATTTTTTGGCAGAGAAAAAGACCTGGCTCCGCTTAATTGTGAAACATAGAAATGCTTCAAATAATTTCTCTTCTGAATTTACAATACCAGGCTCTCAGAAGTTTTCGTTTTTTGGCAGAGAAAAAGGCTTCAAGTAATGTATTTTCTGAATTTATAATACCAGGCTTTCAGAAATTTTATAGCTTTGCAAAAATGTTGTCAGTTCTTTGAATTGAAACGAAATGAAAAACCTACACTGATTGTTTTGTTTTGGAGAAAAATAAAGAAACAGATATTTTAATTCTAGAATATAAAACAAGAATATGGTTTTATGCAGTTTAAATTTTTAATCGGTATTTGAAACTAATACCAAAGGTAGTTTAGTTTTTTGGCAGAGAAAAAAACAGTAAAAATTAGAAATGCTTCAAATAATTTATCTTCTGAATTTACAATACCAGGCTCTCACAAATTTTCAAAGCTATGCAAAAATGTTGTCTGTTTTTTTGGAATTGAAAAATTTCCGAAAAAAAGAATCATGAATTGAAACTGAGTCACAATTATTCCTAATTTCGTTTCGGTTGTAAAGACCAAAAATAAAATTGTTTGTAATTTCGTTTAGAATGTATGAAACAGAAACAAAATGCAATACTATATTGATTCGATTGTAGTAATCAGAATAAAAACTGTGTATATATTTGCTTTAGATTTCAGAATCTGAAACAAATTAAAACTATTTTCAAATTTAATTTCGTTCAGGTGACTGTAACTGTGTTTTTTTTAATATCGAAATATCTCCATACCGTTCCTTTGTCTCAGGGGTGAAATGGTGGACCCCCGTCTCATCCATGGTTACAAAACGACACAAAAATTCGACTTCATTGCGGTGAAACATTGCCAAACAGTCTACTGGAACATCTTCACCATACTGTTTTTACTCCATTGAAAGCAAACGCGGCACCCATCTTGTGCACAGCTTTCTCATCTTCAAATCTTCGATCAAAATATGGTGTATAGCACTTTTTGAAATGCTTATCATTTCAGCTAGCTCACGCATCTTTAGTTGACGATCATTCAATACCATTTTAAGGATTTTCTTAACCGTGTCTGGTGTGGACACCTCAATTAGTCGACCACTATGAGAGATAATTAAGGCAAAAAATCTCATGGACTTAATTTTCAGCTGCGAATCGTAGCTGAATCGCAACGGAATCAATCCATGTCAAAAAAGAGGTTCATTTACGACAACATCAAGTAAACAGCAGTCGCTTTTTTTTTTTTGAATCGCTATAAGCCGGCACAAATGGCGGCCAAGCTGGATTAACGGCCAGGAAGGTTTTGCTGTGTGTTAGGTGGCACTGTAAGGGAACCATCTACTAAGAGCTGCAACCCTACGGCCAAACTTTTAACTAAGATTTGTACTGTCAACAGTTGGAACATCTGAGGGAAATAATCTGCAAGAAGTGTGTAAATTTAGCCGATAGAAGAGAAATTATGTTCCATTATTGGCAGGTCACAAACGTTGATAGTGAGTCGTTTGAAGCTCTGCTTGCTTGGATGGAAGGCTGTTATGCATCCGTACCTGGCACCAAGTGATTACCACCTGTATTCCTGTTTATGGCAAATGATTTTATTGATAGAAAATTCGCTCCAAGAAAAAGTTGTACAACTCGATAGTGCCAGTATTTTGCCAATAGGGACAAGGATTTCTATAAGAGAGTCCATAATGCAATAGACTTCAAAATGGCATTAAATTACCGAATAAAATCCTTTCAATTATGCTAAATACAACCTTCAATTACGCACAAAAATAATGGATTTCTTTTTAATACACTTTATATCCTTTGAGGCTAATTTTTCCAATACAATTTTTGACAATTTTCTTGCACGTTGCCCATTGAGATCATTTCCAAAGACTTTTCGTGCTGGACTATTTTCGACTATTCGTACGACATGAGCCTGCCCAATCAATTGCAATATTTTTATGCGATTGGCCACTTTGAAGAAGGCATAGAGTTCACAGATCATACGACTTTATGATATTTATTTGTTATTATCTTTATATATTCTAAAAGATTTTCATTTTTACTTATAATCTTATTTGCAAAACTTTGCATTTAAAATTATTTTTACTTGGCAAAATGATACAGAAATTCGTTGCCACTGATAACGACTTTAACTTGTAACTTTTTCGTTTAAATTTAAACGAACGACAAAAAAAATCGATTTATTTGCGCAGTACACAATACGCCCATATTTGTAAACAGAGGGAGAGGGGTAAAATTGAAAATACCGAATGTAACAAGTTACATATGAAACACATACATTGATATTTAGTCACATATTCGGATGTGCAAGTGAGTGTGCATTTTCCACACTGATATCATCCAGGATATAATAGATATATCTATCTATCTATCTGTTCATGACTGGCTGAGTCATTCAAATGTGGATTGCTCTTGAGGTACCTCTGATGATGACGTGAGACGCACTCTTTCAAATCGAAACTTGTGTTGACATAGAAAATTGTGTTGCTCAGTGGATGTTGTTTGAATTTCTCGCCGTGAAGAAAGCCGGTTCCTGAGGGGAACTGAAGCTTTAAATTAGAAAACTAGAAATAAGAAATGCAAAGAATTACCAATGCTTGGCAAATACATACAAAACAAAGCTGTACGATTGCATTCGACAATAAGTAAAACAAGAACAGCACGTAAATAGCAAAGGAAGCACGTCCACAACAAACTTAAATACGAGTACAAAGAAGACAGTCAGAGAAAAATTGATAGTCAAAGCTGTTTTGCTGTCATCACTCGATGAGAAAGTACACTACAAATGTTGCGTTTGCTTGAAGGGACACAATATATTATGTCGATTTTTCCTACTACCTTGGAAGATCGATTAGTTTTATGAACATTTGGAAGATCTTTCTAATTCTAGAGTAATCGTCAGTGGACTGGATCTTCTCAAAATATTCACCAAAATCTCCAAAGTAGTTATAAATAAAGTGTGCCAGTTACATTTCCACTTCAGGAAAAAAACAAAAACGTTGTTCAGAAACCAAAAAAAGAAAAAAAAAAAAAAATAGATTTTAAATGAAAATGCAAGAATTAATAAAATTTTTTACGAATAATATAATGTCCTGTTCAGGAGATTACATTTCAATAAAAAAAAAAACTGTGTGGAAAACTATGGAAACATGAGGACGCGAAAAGCGACCGTCGTACTAGATGCGCCACATGCAATAACTTTAAAAGTAATACCTCATAAGTACAAGAATCACGCAGGGATGAGAAACGTTTTCCTTCGATTTCTGAAATTGGCAATTGCTAAACTGCCACAATAATTTCAGATGAAGTGACGCACAATTTCGCCCAGAACCCTCTTACGTCGGTGCAAGAAAAAGCGTTGAATTAAAGATCAATAAAAGAAGCAGAATTACAACTTGAAGTCCTCTGCTTGGTGATAATAAAGAGGCCAAAGATTTTTGCTGTATACAATATCATAAGGGGCGTGGCAACGCGGTCCATTTACTTTCCTACTTTCTTTCTTCTTCAAAGATTACTAAATGCAAATAAGCTCGACTGATTGAAAGATGCGGGGTTATCTGTTTTTCGGTTTTAAAAGTTAAATAAAACACACATAAAGCTTTGATTTAGATAAAACTTTTATTTTATTATAATGTTTGGGCCTTGTCATACGAAATACAAAGTATTTTAAACGAATGCCTCTCGATTGGTTGCAGCAGTGGATCCTTTTGAGGTAGTTTTCGAAAAAATACGGCCCAATGACACCTCCAGACCATACAAAGCAGTCACTTTTTCCGGATTCAGTAACTTTTCCACAATCACTCCTGGGTTCTCCGAGCCCCATAGGCGACAATTTTGCTTATTAATGTAAACATCGAGTGGGAAATGAGCTTCATCGCTGAAGAAAATTTTGTTCGATTGAAAGCCTACGTTTGACTCACCGCTTTTGTAGTAAATTTTTATTATATTTACGCGTTTTTCGCGTCCTTCTTCTTGTTAAACGATCCATATTCGTAAATAGCAAACCTTTCACTAACTAAATAACACTTCAAATGACAGGTATTTAACAGCTGACAGTCTTATGAGAGCAGCGGTTTTAAAACCACTAAATAGATAGCCCTGTATAATTGTAATGTAGATCATTTTGTATGACAGCCAGCAGCTATCAAAAACTAATTCTGGTTTCTAGTCTGATAGAAAGGACAACACTTTTACCATCCTTTGCCAAAAATACATCACAATTGTGTTGTTGTACGAAAAATGTTTTATCTTCTGACAGCACTTCGTTCACTTTTGTAAGAATATCGCTATCGAAGAGTGCAGAAGTGAGGTATTTGTGCCCCCTAACCAGCCGTGGCACAACGGTTACTATACGCAACTACCGGTCTATAGCCATGACTTTGAGCACTGATACAACCGATCACAATCAAATCTTTTTTGAACGGTAGTCGTCTGGATGTGTCTGCCTAACTAACACTTCGAATAGTCGAAGTTGTACTGAAAGTTGCACAAAATAACATTTGGAATCGTCGTTAAATAAAAGGTTTCGCATGTCCTATCATAGGATGCAACTTGCTGGCATCTTTGTTTTTTAATCATTGCACTGTTTCAAATATTTAAGCAAAATGCGTTTAAGCGCTACATGAATCGATAACAAATGACTAGAAGCTCTGGGAGATTGGTTGGAAAGTTCTCACGCATCTACCTTATAATTCGAAGCTGGAAACATTACTTGCAAGCGTATGGCAGATTATTTTGCTGATGAAAAATTCACTTCAACAGAAGATCGTGAAAATCAACTTCCTAGTTTTTTTTTTGTCAACATGGACAAGATTTTCTATGGAAGAACAATATGGAAATACGAGGGCCGTCTCAGAACTAATTGACCTGACGTATAGATGGTGCCAGTAGTTTAAAATATAATATTTTGGTGAAAAACTGCAACCATATACAACATATGTTTTAAATTTCAAGGCGCCACGTTATTTAGTATTTTTATTTGAGCCATCAAAAGGAAAAGATCACAGTGAATTTGTAAATATCGAAAACATAGCTCACTGTTATGTTTCAATATTTCCATTTGAAAGGTCTCAGTTTAATTAATATTAAAGCCACGCTAAAATCTACTCTGGGGAAGTCTGCTCCTCCGTTTACGACTGTAGCAGAGTTTAAACGAGGCCGTACTAACTGCCAAAACGAACACCGTAGTAATCAACCAATTGAGGTGTCAACGCCAGATGCGATTAAGAAAATACACAAAATGGTATTGAGTGATCGTCGGCTGAAGGGGGGTGAACCAGCTGAAGCGATAAGCATTTTAAAAAGTGTTAAACATCAAATATTGACCGAAAATTTGAAGATGAGAAAGCTGTGCGTAAGGTGGGTGCCGCGCTTGCTTTCGATAGAGCAAAATCAGCGTCATGAAGATGTTTCAATAGAGTGATGGGCGATGTTTCACCATAATAAAACAGGATGTTTGCGTCGATTTATAACCATGGATGAAACATGGATCCACCATTTCACACCTGAGACAAAGGAACAGTCCAAAGCAGTAGATTGGAATGCGAGAATCGTATCCAAAGCAGGCGAAGACGGTTCCATCTCCAGGCAAGGTCATGGCGTCTCTTTTTTGGGATGCGCATGGGATTATTTCTATTGATTATCTGCAGATAGGAAAAACCATCATCAGCGAATATTATGCTAAATTATTGCAGCGTTTTAGTGATGAAATTATGGAAAAAGACGCATTTGGCGAAAAAGAAAGCGGTGTTTCATCAAGACAATGCTCCAGTTCACACATCCACTATTGCGATGGCCAAAATTAATGAATGTAAGTTTGAATTGCTTCATCATCAGATTATTATCTATTTCCAAACTTGAAAAAATGACTCGGTGTTAAAAGATTTGCCAACAATGTAGAGATGGAATCTGCAGTTGATGGCTATTTTAAGGAGTTTGACAGTTCTTACTTAACGGTATAGAAGCTATTGAATATCGCTGGAAAAATCTATCGAGCTACAGGGAGATTTTGTTGAAAAATAAAGAACATTTTTTCCAATTTTGTTGTGTCTTCTTTGTTAGGTCGGCTAGATTTGGAACCGTTCTCGTACCTCTTTAATACGGCAATCAGTTATTGAGCAAAACGGTGTATGTTTGGGCTGACGAATTATGAATGAATTATGTTGAACAGTTCTAACTATGACAAATAAAGTTTTCAACTTCTAGCAAAATCATACATCTTTTTTGCAACACTTTATGTAAAAATATTTTTGGTTTGGGTAGTTTTAATATACTCGTTAGCACGCCCGCCCACCAGATAGAGCTCAAAATGCTTAAACTGGAAAACTGATATTTTACATCTCGTAACTCAAAGTCGAGCACATTTCGGTTTACTAGCCTATCTCTACAAAACATGTACCTTTGTAAATATCTGTTCATCCTTTCTACCAGTTACTCGGTAACTAAAATCAACCTAATAGTTATAGAATGGAACTATTCATACTAATATTTACAATGTTAATGCGCCCGAAGTAGCGGTTAAAAGTGTTAGGACAAATATGAAGTTTCCTGCTATCCCGAATTAAGTCGATATATAATATTACGTCTTAGAAGGGGTCGCCTTTGGTACATGTAGCTGCCTGTTGGATCTGCTTTTCGGCTCATTCTTCTCGACATTACGGAGAGAGGGAACAAAATTGATGCAGCTGCAAAAAGCTTGTCCATACATGGATTGAAGTCATTTCTAGCATATTCTCCACCATAAGCTGGACAATGTAGCGACCCATCGTCAGAAGAGGGGGCGTGTGAAAAACAGATTCTTCTCATACTTAATGTGACGAATTGTCTTAGTTTTCTAGAGGAAAGTTGAATTTTTTTTGTTCTTGTCTGAAAAAAATTTTCCCACTCAATCGGTTCGAATTTAAACTTCCTTTAAATTTGACTCGATGGTTAGTACACGCGACTATTGTTCGAAAGATCGCGGGTTCAATCCCACATACCGTCACCTATCATTATTTTGAAGGCTCAGTCATCTCGATGTGCCTGACGATCACTAGGAGTAGTCGAGTAATTGAGTAGTCTGATCAATGCTTCTCAAACTGTGACGTTCGGAATAGCAGTTAAAATGTAGGTGTCGTTGAATGAGTCTAAAAAATAGAATTCGTATAAGGCCACAGAGTGTGAGAAGCTTTGCCATATCTCATTCATGGGATGCAAAGAATTTGTTGTCTTTTAAGAACATTAGAAACTTTTAAGTCAAATTTCAGCTTTCTACATCAGTGGTGCAACGTTTACCGTATTTCCAACAGACACTCGAAGGGGTGGATGAATGGACGGACATTCTTATATCAACATTTTTAGATGTTGTATTTCTGGGACGATTTGCAGTATACTTCATGGGATCTCAGACAAGAATACTTGGCTATTACAAATGGAATGGAAAATTTTGCTTTAAAGAAGCGTGATATGAATGTCCATCTAAAAAAAAATAAAGAGAGAAAAGTTCATCGTTCGAGAATGTTATAGAAATTCGAGAATAATTTACGATTTGTCTTGTATGCACCGACAAGGAGGTTTTATGCCATTTGATAATTTGGCACAAGTAAAAGTCCCTACACAAGACTGCAATTTCCTCGTTCAGTTACTTGCATCTATTGAACTCGCCTAATTTTATCCGAGTGTAGGGCGTTGCTTTTCATTAGAATTCAACTCTATCATTCACTTCATATGCATGCGGGATCCTGTACATTGCATTTTTTTTTTCTTCCAACTTTTTATAACGTCATTGGGAATTTGAAAAGGAATCGTTAACAATAACAATGCAATTTTCCGTGGCTTGGCAGAGGGTTGGGTTTCGCATTGTTGGGAGCGCTCTTTGGCCAAAACTCAATTCAAGTAAATGCTCGTACTGAATTGATACGTGCAAAATAATTGTCAACGTTGTTGTCAGCATTTCTACATCCTCTTCCAGAATGTCGTGTGTTGGGTATTGGCGGGCGGGGTGCGCCACCAAGTGCTGGGGCCATTGTCATCATTTATTTGTCATCTATTAACTGCTTTTGTTATACGAGTACCATAAATAGTTCAAGCGTTCTCTTAAGTTGTACTCTGACATTTTTTACTACACCGCACCATAATGTCCTGCTGTACTTATGTGTACATTAATGGTGCAATTTTTAAGTTTGACGTCATAAAAACAAACTTGAGAAGGATTTCTCGTAAACACTTTGGCACAAACGGTTCGAACCCATTGTATCGTTGTGCTGGCTGCACAAGAATGTAGTCTTAACAGTGCTTTCTTTTTTTTCGTTTTCTTTGAAAAAAACGAGTTGTTTTAAAATGGGACTGCGGGGAACATTTGTCATGCAGATGTTGCGAATGATGTTTGCCAGGAGAAAAAAGTTTTTCCTTAAAAGTAATTCGGAAAACTCTTTAGTAATTCAACAGTTATAACGCAACAGTTTTGAAGCTTAACTGCAAAATCACTTGAAATTTGAATATAATTTCAGTTATGTTTGCAAGTATGGGCTGTGAGGAATTTGCCAACCTCGTAATTATGAACAAATCTACAGAAATGTTTAAACAAAATAAAAAAAAAAAACTTATTTCAGTTGTTAAACTCGGAAACTTGCTGTACAAATTTTAATGGTTGCGCGAGTACTACCTTGGTAAGTGTAAATCTTCATATAACTTTTGACACATTTGCTGGCAGCTGCTAGTTTCAATATGAATTCGTCAGACACTGCATACAAAGGTCTCATGTATTCTTACGAATATACAACAAAATTATAATTACGCTTGGAAGGGCATCTTTGGCGTGACAGCATAGGCAAACACATTTGACTAATGCAACTATGAGGAAATGAAAAATAGCTGTCATTGGCCGATAAATCGGTTATATCATATAGGGTGACTTTTTAAGATTCAAGTTTTTTTAGGTTGGCTGCAGTGGTTGGTAATGGCGTCCAAACGTCATCTGTCAAAGTGCAAGGTGTACAGTATACTCTGCCATTTCATCATGGAAAGACTAACAAACGAGCAACGATTGCAAATCGTTGAAATTTATTATCAAAATTCGTGCTCTGTGACAAATGTGCATCGCTTCATACGACCATTTTATGGTCGTTATAATCGACCTGCTGAATAAATAAATCGTGCTGTTATCTCCAAATTTCGCACCAAATTTACTTTGTTGGACATAAAACAATCGAGTCGCATGCGTAAAGTGCGTACTGAAGAAAATATTGCAGACGTAGCGACGTAGTGTTAAGGACGATCGTGAAATGACAATTCGTCGCCGTTCTCAGTGATTGGGAATGTGTTACCCAACCACAAGGAATTTTTTTGCCCAATTGACTAAGTTGAACTTGGTTGACATGTGGTTTCATCAGGACGGTGCAACTTGCCACACTGTTCGTGAAACAATCGATATGTTGAGGGATGAGTTTGGTGAGCAGCTTATCTTTCAATTTGGTCCTGTGAGTTGGCCCCCAAGATCTTGCGATTTAACGCCTCTTGATTATTTCTTGTGGAGTTATGTCAAGTCGTTAGTCTATGTGGGCAAACCGAACACTATCCTTACAGGATAACATAACTCGCGTTATTCGTGGAATACAGGCCGAAATGCTCGAAAAAGTGAACAAAATTGAACCTTCCAAATGGACATTTTGAATCGGAGCCGCGGACAACATTTGCACGAAATTACCTTTGAAAATTAAATGGCAAATACCAATTTATCGATTCCAATAAAAAATATTAATATATAATGCAAATTTGAGTGCTTTATTCGATAAAAAAAAAAACAACGTTTAAAAAATCACATTATAGTCTGAAAATATATTCATCAGCGCTGACTGAAATGTCGAATGTTCAAAATAAAAAAGAGATGAGCAAAACAAAAACATGATATATTGTTATGACAGCACGTACCATCCCTATGTAAGCCAAAGGCGGGCACGCGAAAGCTAAGTGAATCATGTGATCGCAACCTGCGAATGCTTTCTGAATAAGTCACATAATTTGTAGATGAAAAGCACATCGAATTGCATTCGATGAAGAACTTTATTAACGGAAACTAGAGATCATGAGAATGAAGTAATAAACTGCAAATTTCAGCAACAGAAATTGGAGCCCATGATAATGAAATAATAAATTTGTAAACTATAAAATTATAAATATTAACGAAAAGCCATCTGCGCTTTGTATTGCACAGATGGGAAACAAAGAAATATAAAAGTAAGCAGAGGTATTGTTAAGACTAAATTCATTCAATAAAACAGAACTTAACTACCATCCAAATAAAGCAGTCGTATTTAACTTAAATAAATTGGGACTTGCACTACGAACAAGTGGAAGGATAAAGAAATAAGTGAACTCGTGAATTGGGGCTTGAACAACAAGCGAGTGTAAGAATAAGTGGTTGGTTCTCAGTAGAAAAAAATACAAGTATTGTGAAAGGAATAGACCGCCGCACATTGGGGTGGAAGGTGAAAAAAATCGATTATCGAAAGCGCTGATGTCGATTATCTAGTTTGTGATTCTCACTCTCACTGCAGGATCAAGGAACAACATGATTTTTCTTTCACTGTTTCAAGGGTATTCCCATTAATTTAGACCAACTGTCAGAATAATGGAAGTTTGACCAAATTACACTCTACTATAAATGAGTGCATATAATTGTGAAAGAGGGAGAAGAAAATGATCAAATTTTTCCCCTGCTGTATGATGGCCAACTAAACCACACATGAGCCAAACTGGGCAAAAAAAATATTAGAGCGCTTTACAACGTTATAAGTTACGAATTTCAAATAAGAATTGAGAACAGCTATGGTTACGAAAAAAGCTCCGGCTTCCTACGAGATGTTGATGGTCACTTTTAAAACTAGATGAGTTAAAGTGAAGATTAGAACAAAAATCATCTGCCTTTATCTGCCTATCCGTTCATAACACCGCAAAGAAAAGGATTAGAGTACGCATTTGTTTGTTGCACTATTTTGTTTACCCAGTTGGCTCATATAATACATGTCCACACTTCAAAACACTTTTAATTCGAGTTCAGTCTAGCTGCAGACGTCGTCGTGAGCTCGGTCAAAATTAAATATCGCGATTTGTGTGAGTGCTTGTGGAGGGATACAAAGTTCGATGTGTTCCTTCGACAAAATCACCCCAAACTTGACGAGGAAAACATATAAAAACATAAACATATAAAAACATTGTTGAACTTAATGTATTTTCGAATAATGTTAATCCGTTCTTGAGATATTGAATTTTTTCCGCTTTTTAGTAGATCGGCCCCACCGTGCGCCGTCCCTTAGTGATTGTTATTTTTTAACAGTTCCTGTGTTTTTAATGATATTAAAATTATATCTTCCCTGGTTAAAAGTAAAAACTTCTTCCAAATTTTCTGCGAGTTAAAAATAGTTTTCCCTACAAAATATCCAAAATATTGGTCAATAACAAGAATATTAACGAGTACAGAAATTTCAATCAGACGAATTGACTTTTAATTTCTTCACCAAAAAAAAAAAAAAAAAAAAAAAAAAAAAACATAAATAATACTAGAAGCATAACTGTAATTCTTTGCAGTCCACCGCTTAACAATCACAGAGGGATCCCACTGATTCGTGATCAATCGAACAATTTGTATGGAACACACCAGAAATGGTATGGCAGATCCACTAATATGTGCCAAAACGCAGACTTTAGCCCAGCAAAAATAAGTGAAAGTTATTCCAAAAGAATCACATTTTCACCACTTCTAAGGCTCCAATTCATGTATGTTTAACGCTTACAACGAAGCACTTTTAAACCACAACGGTAATGAAGTACTTAAAAACAATGGCTCCATACCAATTTCTAATTCCTAGCAATTAAAGCAAAATAGATTAGTGTGAAATACGCCAAAATCTATTCCTTAAGAGACATAACACGATTCGAAGACGTAATTTTTAATAGCCGATGTAAAGTAGCTCCATTTAAAGTTTTTGGGGGAAACATTTGTTTATACTCCTTTATATGATGGCCGGTATACTAAACTAGAAATGCTCGCGATAAGAATCTACAGGGTGGCGCAATAGAACGTGCATATTTAAAATATAGATTAAGAAATAAATACAAAAGGTATGGTTAAAATAAATCCAAGGCGTTATGTAGAGTAATAAATGGAGTTTATTTTTTAAAAATAACATCATCTAAATGGTGACCCTCTCTACGACGGCACTCCTCTAACCGCAAACGAAAATTATTGAAAACTTTCTTCAGTAATACTGGTGTAATGGCTGCCATTTCACCACGAATATTGTCCTTGAGCTGAACGATATTTCTTAGATTATTACTGTAGACTTTGAGTTTGAGGTATCCCCACAAAAAAAAAATGTCAAGAAGCGTCAAGTCTGGACTACGTGGGGGCCATGGGATATCACCTCTTTTCGAAATCAGTCTGCCAGGGAACATCTGCTTCACCACCGCCATGGAGTCATTTGATGTGTGACAGGTAGCTCCATCTTGTTGGAACCAAGTTCTGGAATTCACTATTCTTGAACTTTCAATTTCTGGAGCCAAAAATCCGTCCAACATCTCAACATAGCGTTCCGTATTAACCGTGACGTTTGGGCCCCGCGCATTTTCGAAGAAAAAAGGACCAATTATTCCTCTGCCAGAGATTGCTGCCAATTCTGTCACTTTAGGACTATGCAATGGTTTCTGGTGTTTGATTTTGGGATTTTCACTGTTCCAGTAACGACAATTTTGACGGTTTACGAACTGATTCATAAGGAAACGAGCCTGGTCAGAGAAAAGGATATTGTCAAAATTGGAAAATCGATTAAGCATTTCATTAGCAAGTGCGAGCCTTGCTATGAAGTCAGACTCTTTCAATTCTTGTGTTAATTGCAGCTTATATTGATGCAGTTTAAGATCCAATGTTAAAATTCGTTGAAAACTTCGTCGCGATAATTGTAAGACAGACGATCTCTTGCGAGTCGACATTTGTGGATTTCCTCGTACTGACTCCATAACTCTCTCAACATTGTCTTCGGTCCTAGATATTCTTGAGCGACCATTTGCTTGTGGTTTAAATGTTGAACCGGTCTCTTCAAAACGCTTTACCCATATTTTAATTAAATTAGCACTCGGAGCTTCACTAATTCGCCGTAGTCCATATTCAGCACAATATAGTCGCCTAGTAGCAATATTTGAACGAGAGTTCTCGTAAAATGCGCGCACGCAAAATGCGCGACGCTTCCCGTCGAAGTGATTCACAGCGACTAAAACTCCATGAGCCCGCCAACCCAACGATGTAGGCGCCGCCCGTCTGCGTCTGTTTTACCCCGCAAAAAAAGATGATGCAATATGCACGTTCTATTGCGCCACCCTGTATATCGCGAATGTTCGACCCCAATATTGTGGAATGTAATCAATAGTACAAAGTGTACTCGTATAAGCTTCGATCCTACGGAACATTAGGTGCCTTTCCAGTTCGGTGCCTATCTACTGTTTTTTTTATGGAAGATATAAAATCCTTCGAAATCTGAGGACAGATATTATGCTAAAAACAGCCCTTAAGGATGCTTTTTCATAATCAATTTTAGTGGAATTATTTATATTGCGAAATATTCTGAAGATTATTTTATGGAACAAAAAGTGATTCATTGAAATAATGAAAAATTACAACTAAAGATCTGAATTTTCGTCGCGCCTACAGTACTCGTAAATATATAGAGAAGATGCATCATAAAATAGTGTTGACAACGCAATTTTAATTTCATTGATGATTACGCAATTTTGCGGTACTTCCCCATCACAAAATATGATGAATGTTTGCTCCTCCGACGATGTTTTTTTTGCTGGGATATTTAGTGGTATTAAACATAGATAGGACACGATATGATGTGAGAGATAGGTATGAGTCTAGGATAATGTAGGGTCATTTGTATGCGAGGTACCAAAAGAGGTTTCGCTAATCGATCAAATTTTTCTAAATTCTGCCGAGTGTTATAAATCAGTAAATACAATGGACAACAACTGAAGTTACTACTGTCTAGGGATGAAGAGAAATTTTAGAAAATTTGCCGATTTGTATCGGTAATATCGCAAGTGGTGGGTCAATGTAGACCATTTAATATTGGGATTACGATCTGGTAAAATGGTAGGGTGTGTCAAGTATCAAGAATATTCATAAAAATTTATGGCAGTTATTGCATCTATTAGACAGCCTGCCCGACTGTTGTAGCTAATGAACTACTGAGAGAATTCATATAAAAAGGCGCTCTTTCAAATGTTAGCCTCCGCGCTATAGCACCTGGTATAAGCATATACTGAGTCGTACATAGTAGATTCAAGCCAAAGTACTGCTGAGTTACACAGGGTTCCTGATGAATAATGCTACGTTAAGAAAATACAGTAATATTTTATTAAACCGTATACGATAAACTATTGTTTTTTTAATTATTCACTTAAAAAGTAAATAATTTGTACTCAGAATGTAGGTGACGGATTTGACGCAATTGTTTTGTGAAGTTATAGACCCTTAAGATGGCTATGATGTTCGAGGAAACACAAACAACTAAGGGCGTTGAAAATGGTATTTTGACAAACACCGTAATAGCTGTTCGTTCAACCAACTATGTCAATACCTTCAAATTAGAAGGTTTTTAAATTATGTTGTATTATCTATAATAAATGAAATGTATAATATTGCTAATAACATGCCAGATTGCCACATTAGCATACTACAGGGTGGGCCAAATAAGATCTACTAATGTTAAGCACAAATAACTTTTTTATTTTTTGACATATTTATTTTTCTCTTTTTGTAGGTTATAATTCAATTGTTGGAAATTTATTATGGAACCCTACACAACGCGTTAAAATTATCGAGTTTTTCTATTTTTGTTAACGATCAATTGTTTTAACGCAGCGTAAATATCGGCAACATTTTAATTCCAGATCAGCTCCTACAGCCTTCATGATTAGGAGTTTGGTCGGTCGTTTTGAGGAACTGGGTTCAGTGGCCGACCTCCAGGACGGTCTTTCGACCTCCGACCGTCCTGGACGAGGTGCCCATCGAAATATTCGCACTAAAGACAACGTGGAAACTGTGCGGCAGAGTGTTGCAGATGATCCATCTGTCTCAACTCGCCGTCGTTTCAGCCAATTGGGCATTTCCAGAACGACATTGCGTAGAATTTTAAAGTTGGATCTTAAGATGTACCCATACAAAATTTAAATTCTCAAGCACTGGTACCGCAAGACCACCTTATTGGTCTTATTTGTAGACCACTACTTAGGTTTTATTTGGCCCACCCTGTATTATTATTTCACTGGGTTGGCTGGCTAACTTGTGGATAGTTTTTCCCCATAAGCAAAGTGCGTAATATTGCATTATTAGAGAACCGTGAGCTAGCCTGTAGAGTACATTCCAAGCAGCAACAATTAAACATCCAAAATTGTCAACATAGTTCTCAAAATTGTTTAATTTTTATTATCTTATACGAGTACGTTTTACTACCAGCTTATTCGCACATCTTAAAATCAAAGCTATTCAACAATTGTAAGAAAAGTGAGACCACTTCATTCAAAAAGTAGTTATTTAACAAACTTTTACCGCAATCGTTTTATTTTTATCACCATCAGCTTATATGCATCCATCTGGCAAAAACAAATAAGTTCAACAAGACCAACTGCAAAACTCATCGTCCTTTAAATCTTCACTCTTCAATCCTTTCTGCGAAATGAAAGTGCAATTACCCCACACAGGAGTTCATTCACTGCCATTTGTTTACATTCGTTGAGATGTTGCCTGTCATTGTGCTGAACAATTATGTGCCAACATATCGTTTAAACATATCGCACATACATGTATGTTATGTGTTGCCCCACGAATAAAATCCCACTTATTCGAATCATTCATTGCTCGTTTGGGTTGTGGAGTTACTGAGTGTGATGAACGATACTTCATTGAGATTTCAAAACAATCACGGGGTACTTACGAGAATAGTTTGTAATGATATCATGATTTGTGCTTGACATGAACATATGTTGGTTATTACATCAAATTGATTGCTACTTCCCTATGTAGGTGAATTGGAAATTCGGTGATTTTATGTCTGAAGATATTTCTTAATCTCAGGAGTTTACATGGAGAAATTCCACTTAGGAGAACTGAGTTAAATATGAATTTATCTACGGCCCGTTTGCTGTAGTGCAAAAGTGCAGGGAGTGTCAGAAATGTTGGGAGAAATTGGAAGGTTATTATCAAACTAGTCCAGAAATTTCAGTCAGATAGACTGACTTACCTATACAGGGGGGTGGCAAATTACTAAATTGTTATCAACACTTATTAAATGTAATTATTATGACTTATAAAAATTAACTATTTTCATCTTAGAAATTATAAGATATTTGCTAAGCAGGCTAATTTGAACGTGTGGCACCCTGAGGGTGAAGCCGCAAAGCAGATCACTCCCATTCGTAGAATTAATTTTGAAGCTTGCTAAGTTATATTGCATTTAAAACATTTAGATGAAAGACATAAACCTAGCCGATATGACATATAGATGATGCCAATAAACTTCAAAATTATTTTTGTGAAAAGTGGCAATTTTAGAAAAAAAAAATTTATTTTAAGTTTCAAGACAAAATGTTGTTTACTATTCTTATTTCAGATATCAAAAGTAAACGTTCTCAGTGAATTTTCAAACGTGGAAAAAATTTGTTACGGTCATGTCATTCAATATTTCGATTTGAAAGGGGTCAGTCCCATCATTTCATTTCATTAAAACAGAGCTAAATTATACTCTAGTGGAGTCTGCTCCTTCGCTTACGACTGTAAAACATTGGGTAACAGAATTTAAACGAGGTCGTACGAGCTGCCAAGACAAACACCGTAGTGATCAACCAATTAAGGCGTCCACGCCAGACACGGTTAAGAAAATCCACAAAATGGTATCGGCTGAGATTGCGTGAGTTAGCTGAAAGGATACCTACAGGCATTTTAAAAGATGCCATACATGGGTGCCGCGCTTGCTAGCAAAAACAGCGTCGTGACTTTATTTCAGTAGAGTGATTGGCGATGTTTCACCGCAATAAAGCCTAATTTTTGCACCGATTTATAACCACGGATGTGGAATGGGTCCACCACCATCAAAGCAGTGAACTTAAATGGGAGAATTGTGCCGAAAGATGGCGAAAACGGTTTCATCTGGTCCGGTGAGGCCATGGCGTCTGGTTTTTGGAATGCGCATGGGGTTATTTTTATTGATTATTTTCAAAAAGAAATACCATCAACGGTGAATATTGCACTAAATGCTAATATATTGCAGCGTTTAGATAATGAAATCACACCTGAGAAAAGGGAAAAGTCAAATCAGTGGACTGTAATGGGAGAATCGTCGGCGTCTGGTTTTTGGGATGCGCATGGAATTATTTTTATTAATTATCTTTAGAAAGGAAAAACCATCAACAGAAATTATTATACTAATTTATTGCAGTGTTTGGGTAATGAAATTATGGAAGAAAGGACAAGGAAAGTGTGTATTTCACCAAGACAACACTCCAGTTCACACATAACCTATAGCAAGGGCCAAAATTAATGAATTAAAATTGGAATTGCTTTATCATGCACCTCATTCGCCATTTATTTCCCAAATTAAATTTATCAGACGCATGATGTGTACTCAAATTTGGCTGAATTAAGTTTTACTGAAAGGCACCAAACTAAGAATATATGGGTTAAATCGGTCATTAGTATGCAGGCAAAGTAGCAATGCTAAGCTATTTCCTATAAAACGCGTAAGCTACATTCATTTTTGAAGTTCGAAGTGCATTAGTTTCATTCCCAAAATCAAATTTATCATAAGGATGATGTGTACCCAATTTGACTGAAGTTTCTCCGAAAGGATCGAAACTAACTGTTTCTTTTCTCCATTTATGGAAGCTTTTCTTTTTTTGCTACTCTGACCTAAATTGTCTTCTGATATGCACTCTAACCACAAACGATAGTGCAGCATGTGAGTGTAATTTCTCTAAGTGTATATTCTAGAAAGATCATCAAAACCTCTCCCTGAACATTCAAGTATGATATACTTTATCTCTTTCTCTCTTTATCTGTAAATATGACTTTTCTAGAATTACGTTTACGACAGTAAGTTATGTTTGTTCCTCTCACTCCCATTATATAGTCTGTTGTTATCTGCTTTTCACTTGTTATGTAAACAAGAACATTCTAGAATTAAATCTGTGATAAACAACACTATTCTGTAAATATGTTTGACTTTGTTGCACCCATTATGTAAACATGTGTTCTCTCTGAAATATCGTGACATATTCTAGAATAAGTCATTGTAGTATAAATAAAGCAACTTTGTACGTTTGAATTAATTAATAAAGCTGACGTTGACGTGGAAATACGTTCCATGATACCAAAATAGTTTTGTTTGTTTATATATTGCTGAAACGTAAAAACTTTTTCATCGGGGAAAACCAAATTTTCAAGATTATCAGTATTCTAACATCGTTCCTTCCTGATAGGCGTACAGCCTTCTGTGGAGGTGTTAATTTTTTCACTTTTGTATTTTGTGTGGATTCAATCGTAGTTTATCTTCTTTAATGTGCGCCTCATGCTATGAGCAGACATATTAACATTTTTTGCCAATTAAACGGAGGTTTGTAATGGATTACGTTGAATTCTGGCCTACATATTTCGAATCATTTCTGGCAATGTTTCTGTGTTTGAATGTCCCCTTCCATGACGTTTAAATTGCTACCGGTATCATTGTAAGGTGCAAATATCTGATATACAAATCTTTTTTTTACACATACGATAAATATCGTAACTCATTGACAAGTTGAAGTTACGACTTTCCAGCTAAATACAAAGCAATAATAATAAGAATTCCATTTCGATTAATTTTTTTAACTGTGGTCTAAAATTATATGCTTCCTTAGGCTTGTAAACAACGCGACAGACTGGTGTTTGTCAAAAAATGAGCCCGCTGTCATTAGCCGTTTGGTTGCTCCAGCTGCCTGAAACTGGTGTAACTTCGAGCTTCCACCACCGTAGATTGCACGTATTTTAACAACACGTTTTCTTTAACAAAATTTGGTACTTATGCCAAAATTAAGCAACGCATTAGACTGAGTCGACATTATATGAACTTAAGGTAAAAATAAAATGCCTTTGCCATGCCTACATTTCGTATCATTGAGTCCAAAAATAAATGGTTATCCATTTTTCGGTTTCAGAAATAAAGTTAAATAAAACACATGTAAAGCTACGATTTCGATGAAACTTTTATTTCATTATAATGGTCAGACATTGCTATTGTATAAGAAATAATATATTATTTAAATTACCGTATCTGGAGTGGTTGCAGCAGGAAGGAGGAAGTTTTCGAATACAGCCCAATAACACCTCTAGATCATAATTTGCACCAAACAATTACTTTTTCCGGATGCAATGGCCTTTCCCACAATCTTTTCTGGATTTTTCGAGCCCCATATCCCAAAAATTTTGTTTGTTGACGTAACCACCGGGTGAGAAATGAGCTTCATCTCTGAAGAAAATTTTGTGTGATTGAAAGTCCACAGTTGAATCACCACTTTTGTAGTGATTTTTAACTACCTTTACGCGTTCGTTGGCTGTTAAATGATCCATGTTCGTAAATAGCAAATCGTTCACTAAATAAATAACTTTTTAGATGACAGATACAGGGTTGCCCATATTCGACGGACCCATCTGGCAACGCCATAACT
>JAHXMU010000553.1:1217891-1245003 GCA_019455685.1 Philornis downsi
AGCTTGTCGTGTGGGCTGGGATAACGTCAACCGGTATTATTGGACCACACTTTTTTGAGGACGAAGGAGGGCATGCGGTGACGGTTAGAGCGAACAAATATTGCAACATGCTAGCACACTTTTTGGTGCCAGCTTTCCAAGAACTTCAAGGCAATACCTCGAGGATGTGGTTTCAACAGGATGAAGCCACATGTCATACGGCTAGGGTATCCATAGAGCTGCTAAAAATTGTTTATCCTGGAAAACTCATTTCGAAAAGGGGGGATATTGAATAGCCCCACGTAGCCCCGAACTCTCTCCATGCGATTATTTTCTATGGGGCCAATTTAGAGCAGTTGAAGAGGAACATTATTTAGGAAAGTAGCAAAATACCGAGAACAACTTTTCAACGAGTTTTCCAAAATTTGCGACTTCGGTTCCAAGAGTGTCAAGCAGCCGAGGGAAGCCATTTGGACAACATTATTTTTAAGTCTTAAAAATTCCCATGCTTCTACTTTTTAAAAATACAAATATATTTTTTTTATGTTTCGTATTTTTTTTTTTTAATTGAATATTTAAACCGCCAGCACCCTTATGGCCCATCCTGTATTATATTCACTTTCAGAAGCCCTTCATGTAGTTGTTATAGAAAGATCATTGATTCGTACTAAATAGATGCATTTAGTGTATATGGCATCCGAAAAGGCATGGCTGTGCAGCACATTACCACTCTACGAATAAGTTTACTAAATAATTGTTGTGTGCTTAACTACAATGAATTTGGCGCACTTGAATGATTACATTAGGTAATTTCTGTTGAAGTGTGGAAGTTACCGGGAAAGGCGTGGTGGCTCCCCGATAGATTTTTTCAAATCTTACTCGGAATTACAATGCGGTACATTAGCCAAAAACGTAACGCAACTTCAGTCCAGGAATTGAGAAAAAATTACATTTCGTTAATCACTTAATTTATATGGGAGATACCAGATGGGGAGTGGCCATGCCCTCCATGCTCATTCTCAAAATAGAGTTCACCAAATGCACCATGTGTGCCATGTTTGACTGAAATTAGATCACTTGTTTGAAAGGTATACATTTAGAAATATGTGAGTTAAATGGGTTATATATACATATCTATATATATATATATAAGGTGTATACGCATATGAGACTCCAAAATGGGCGTGGTAACTTGGTAAATTTTTCTCAACATTTACAAAGAACTATAAATCAATATAGCGGATAAAAACCCATACTTTTATAGGCGATCATTTGGAAATAGCAGATCAAATTTTAATTTTCGGAAAATCATCCAGTTTGTATGGAATGTGCAAGAAGGGGTTTGGCGAAGCGGATCCTTTTTCATTCTGAGAGTACATTTTGACAAAGGATGAACATGTAAAAAAATTTGACTAAATTTATTGCAAGTAAATAAAAAATTTGAAACTATAAACATATGGGTAACATAGATAATTTCTATGGGAGCTACCAGAAGAGGCGTGGCAATCGACACCAATTTCAGTTACTGCAGGCTACGATATAGGAGTTATTATAGGCGAAAACTATGAACAGCGGAAAATTGATCAATTTTCATAGGAGGTACCAGAAGGTGTTGGCCAATACGGCTATCTATCAAATTATTAGGCCATACCAAGCCCTGACAATTTAAGTAAAAGTTTGTTCACCAGCCGGCCAGCCAGTCGGATAGACAGAAATCACTCAAAAGTCATGAAACACATTTTTTCAAAAGCTACTTGGATTAGGAAAGTAAGCAGGCGATTAAAATTTTAATCACCATTTTAACCACGCATTAGCCATAATTCATTTTTCACTTAGATGGTGTCGCTCATGTTGACAGTGTTTCAATAGCCTTTTCTTCCCAAAGAGTTTTGTTCGCCCCATTCTGCATACTTCATCGACTTCATTTTAGAAGACTTTTAATGATAAGGCTTTTCAGCCCATCCGCACAATATGATTCAGCCAATATAATCATTATGGTTATATGCGCTTGACTCAACCTCAAAATCGTTATATAGCTGATACAACTCATGGTTCACACGATGATACGTCCTATTAACAACGATGAATCCCTATATTTTTCAGAGTATATTCCTTTCAAAGATTACCGGAATTAATTGCGCCCTAATCCAGTTCTCTGCGCTGGATAGCACAATAAGTAGAACTATAATGTCCGGCACAGTTTGAATTTGGATTGCTATTAAATCGCTTGCCAAAGCCATAGCATCTAATGGCAAGCAGTACTTTTTTTTAACTTCCAGGTTGACAAACATTAGTTTAACTTGTATCGTAGCCTGACCTTATCCTCCTCCCCTCCAAGATTATAGGTGTTAATTCCCGCACAGTGTCCGCAAACGTAGACTATTTGTTGAATTTTTCTCACAGCCTAAAAAGCTGAAATAAGTTCTCACAGATTTTCTGTCAATGATGTCATTAACTTTAGCACATGCAAGCATTTTCTTAGAGGCGATTTGAATTCTCACACTGGCAAGTTTTTATTTTTCTCAGCTGATGTTACCCAATTTCATAACTAGTCTGCCTATGGCTATGGGATGTTTTTGTGCAAAATTTCGCCCAAACCTTATCATACTTTAAACATTCTACGGTCATTGCTGTAAAAAAAGGAAAGTTTCCGGTTTATGATTTACTCAAAAACAAACAAAAAACAAATTATTTTCATCTCAAAAAAGAGACCTGGGAGGCCTTCTTGCAATCAATGAGTTTACATAAACTCTATTTTAAGACCCACTCAACGGAACGTAAAGTTTAACGACAATTTCAAACGTCACAGTTTGAGAAGTAGAGCGCTATCCATCTGTTGGTTTCAAAACTGCCGGTCTGGCAAGGCTATCAGCTGTTAAATACCGGTCATTTAAAGTGTTATTTATTTAGTGACAGGTTTGCCATTTACGAATATGGATCGTTTAACAACCACAAGAACATGCGCAAATAGTTAAAACTTACTACAAATGTGATGACTCAAACGTGGGCTTTCAATCGAACAAAATTTTCTTCAGCGATGGTTAAGTCAACAAGTAAAATCGTCACATATGGAGCTCAGAGAACCCAGGAGTGATTGTGGAAAAGCCATTGAATAAGAAAAAAGCGATTGTTTGGTGCGTATTTTTAGTCCGTATTTGTTCGAAAACTACCTCAAAAGGATCCACTGCTGCAATCTATCCAGAGGCGGTCATTTAAATAACATTGCATTTTGCGTAATGGCAAGATTATAATGATATAAAAGTTTCATTGAAATCATAGCTTTATGTGTGTTTTCTTTAACTTTACTTTTGAAACTGATAAATGGATAACCCTATCCTAGACTTGCCAATGATTCCACTATGTTCATCAGACACAGTGAAATAATGAAAGATGACTTTTTAGGGGACTGAACCTGCGATCGTGCGAACAACAGCCGTATGTGCTAACCATTGCGTCATTGTAGAGGTCGACATTTCTCGAAAGGAACACAAAAAAGTTAGTCCAAAAGTTACTCACTTTTCAGAAGAGAACTAAAAGTGCGCTTTTCAAGCAAAATGCAGAAAAATTGTTGAATTTTTTTAGCAGAAAATACGTCAACCAAAGTGACATTAGGAATATACAAAATGTATAATTAAGTGGTCATCCATCGTACAGTCCCGATTTTCTTCGCAGTTCGAGCTCTAAATTTTCCAACATTTGAAGAAAAAATTGCGTGGCGGCCATTCCAAATACAAGCAAAAGAACACAATAATTGAAGATGACATTTTAAAACTGACAAAATGTAAAATGTAGAAAATGTTAATATGTATTGATCATCGCTCTAGAAACTACTTATAGAAACTATTTACATACATAATTTGTTAGTTTTCATTATTAATCCTAAGGTTACAAAATAAGCTTTAAAATATTTTCTCTTAAATTCTTTCAGACAAATCAAAGCCTGCAAAGGAAGGCGAACATACACAAATTTTCAAAAGAATTATTATAATGCGCCTTTGATGTCGCATCAAAATATGCCTTTTTTGTTATGCGAAGGATTCAAAATGACCTGTGACATGATATCGGCATACATTCAAAAATGCAATTGTAAAACAAAGCGGGAATAGCATTTTTCCATGGTACACGAAATAAATGTGATGCCTCGAAATAAACTCTCCATATTAGGTACAATATTATAGCGAATACATATATATATATTTGTATATGGTTATGTATCTGTGTGATCTAAAACAAAACCCAAAATTGTAGTTAGAGCCGCAGCCAAATAATCGGCAACTACTCCAGATACATGTATGTTTGCTTTATGGTCTTTAATAGCAGTTGCCAGCTTGAATTCGTTAGACGGAGGACTTATCAAAATGTAAAATCGATTTTAAAACTGCAAATGAATGGTTTAGTGATAAAAGGCGTTTATTTGCCAATACACCAACAAGGATTGCGAAATAAAGTACCAGGATATGGTTATCTGGCAAATGGTGGATGGTGCAAGGCTGTAACGTTATAGTCTGCCATGAAAATAAATGTACATAGGCAACTAAAAATTGTTGTGCGGTTTGGCAATAACAATATTTCAGAAGCGGAACTCATGCTTTCAAAGGCCTTCTATCGGTCATATGTGTGCAGACCATGTGCCTTTTAAAGGTATTGTGTCTTTATTTTCAAATTACACGACAAGCAGGAAAAGTCATTCTCCTCTTTTTAAATATAGGAGTCCTTGTAGCAGATCCCTAAAGATATGTCATCCCTAAAGATAAGATGGTTTTGGATGATCATCGGCTGAAAGTGCGTGAGCTAGCTGAAATAATAGGCATTTCAGAAAGTGCTATGCATCGTATATTAACCAAAGATTTGAAGATGAGAAAGCTGTGCGCAAAATGGGTGCCGCGCTTACTTTCAAAAGAGCAAAAACAGCGTCGTTTCAGTAGAGTGTTTGGCGATGTTCTATCGCACTAAAACCGAATTTCTGCGTCGATTTGTAACCATGGATGAGATATGGTTGCGCCACTTACACCTGAGACAAAGGAACAATCAAAGCAGTGGACTGGAATGGTTCTCCAAAGAAGACGAAGACGGCTCCATTTGCAGGCAAGATAATGGCATCTGGTTTTTGAGGTGCGCGTGGGGTTACTTTTACTGATTATTTTCAAAAAGGAAAAACCATCAATGGTGAATATTCGGTTAGATAATGAAATCACACCTGAGACAAAGGAACAGTCAAAGCAGTGGACTGGAATGGGAGAATCGTGTCCAAAGAAGGCGAATAAGATTCCATGTGCAGGGAGGGTCAATCGCGCCTATTTTTTGGATGCGCATGGGATAATTTATATTGATTATCTTCAGAAAGGAAAAATCATTGACGGCGAATATTCGCTTTTATATTTATAGCAGCGTTTAAGTGATGAAATTATAGGAAAAGGATCGCCTTTGGCAAAGAAGAAAATGTTGTTTCATCAATACAATACTCCACTTCACACACCCACATTAATGACTATTTTCTATTTCTAAACTTGAAAAAATAACTCGGTGGTAAAAGATTTGCCAACAATGAAGAGGTGGAGGTGGTGGTAGTCTACGGTTGATAGCTATTTTAAGGAGTTTGGTAGTTCTCAGTATAAACAGGGTATAGAAGCTATCGAATATCGCTGGAAAAAGTGAATCGAGCTAAAAAGTGATTATATTGAAAAGTAAAGTTTTTCTACTTTTTTTGTGTCTTCTTTGTTTGGCTGGCTAGTTTTGGTACTGCCCTTTGTATCCCAAGGGGAATGTGAAACTTTACACGCCACGCGGCCCATGGTAACACATGGAGCCCCGGGTAACTCATGGCTAACTTATGGGTAGCCATGTATGGACCTTACGTGATGGTCAACTCTGGCATGTCTACACTTTGCACTGGCTCACCGCTTTCGCTCGATGTCGTCGTATTAAGTCATCCCCTTCCCACAACCATCGATTTTCTTGCGATTTACTAACAATTCTTAGATGGAAATTTGATTCATGAAGTTTTTTGGTTAACTTGAGTGGCATCCATTCATCGAGCTTCTTTGTTTAACCAGTTGTATTCAAGGAGTTCCAAACAGATTTTTATGCCAGGTTTAGCTCCTGTACAATCGAAACGTGACATTCGGATTTGACCATTTTCACTATTTTGTTGACATTTTCCATAATTGCTCATTCCTCGACTGTTGCATTTTGACATCGGAAATATTCGAACGAAATGGGTGAAATGGATATTGTGTATAATTTGCTGTTACAGTTTCAGGACCATAAACACTCTTCACATTTTCAGTTGTTTGACATGCGTTTTAGCTTGTATCAAACAAAAAGTGTAAAATATGACTTATTTTCTGTTTCCTGATGTCTTTGACGTGCTTCCAAACAATATTGAGTCAAGCAATCACTTAACTGTCTGAGTAGTTCTTTGAATACAAAATCTTAACATTCTAACGCCATCTAGCGTAATCAAATCGCACTTGTACAATGAAATATAATTACTATAGGTTTTTTTTAAGATAATGGATTTCTTTTTACTATACTTTATATGATATGATCTGACCTAACGTACTTTTAAGAGTGAAGAAAATTGAAAATAATCTTTAATAATCGTTACTGGCATCTATAAAAATTCTTCCATTAGACCTTCGAGAGGAAGGAATGGGTAACGAATGATAAAATTTATTACCCATTACCTTCTTCTGAAAAGTCCTCCGTCAATCTTTCTTGAAAAAAAGAATGAAGACACTTTTAAATTGGATACTAAAACGAATCCAAAAAGAAAAGAAATGGAATAAGGACCCAGTACAGAAATTTTCCTCAGGTGGATCGAATCACGCGAACCTTTACCCAATTAGGGATTACGGAAAAACAAACTTGAATAAATCGATCAATTCGAATGCGTCCATTTTCAGCTTCGGATCTACGTTTATTAAATGCAAGACGTGTATAAAATATAACTGAATTCACTACAAGTGCATGAAAGATATGGAATACATGGACTAAACTGATCATTTGGATCAGGAGTACACGGAGAGGCATGGTCACCAAGTCAATGTTGTCCGAGTTTCATAAGGAATTATAAACCAATACATGGTACTAAATCTCACGATATTCCAACAGATCTGTTTACAGAGGAAGATATAAATTTCGGAAAATCGTTCAATTTCTGAAGATGGTATATCTTCTGGTACCATGTGATGAAAGATATGAACTTCAAAACATATGGGTTAAACAGCTCATTTGTATGGGAGATACAATGATTCATGATAAATAAATTAGCCAAACATTATGAAGGAATATAATGAGCAAAAATTTAGGTCACTGCAGTCAACAAATTAGAAGCTACACGAAAAATGCTAAAATGCGGAAATTATGTCATTTGAATGAGAAATACCATATGAGGTGAGAAATGCACCTCATTTGCAATTCCTCACCTGAGACGTGGCAAAATATTGAGCTAAAATATATACAAAGCCTCATTATTTCGTCTGAGGGTATAACAAGGCCTTTTAAAACGCATGTAGTGTTACGTAAGTAAACAATTTTAAAAGATTTCATAGACTCCATAGAGTCTAGCACGGAATTTGCTATATAATATAAAAGGCCTGGACAATCCTACTATGGCAATCAGCACAACAGCGACAACAACAGCCCAGCAAAATCAAATGCAGGAAAAACGAATTGAAATGCGCAAAAAATTGCAAATTCTCCAGTTGATGTCTTTTAGCATGGTTACTTCGTTGGGGTTTTCAGTTTTATTTTTGGTTTATTTTTCTTGTTTACATTTTACACTCGACATCCGCTGTCGAAATTGCATTTATTTCACATTCGAATGAAAAAACTAGAAATTAAACCGGCCAACTATGATTGTATCAATGAGTTTTTTCTTCACAGCATCCTCCCTTGTGCAGTAGAAGGAAGGACGGGCAAATCATGAAGAAAGTAGATATTCGTAATAGGGGTTTTGACTTTAAATGCAGTACTCGTCACTCTCCCTCTTTCTAGTTATCAATGTGTCAATTTCGAAGTTACTTTAGTATGCCAATCAAGAACTTTTTTTTGGGCAAAACAAAACTAAAGCAAAGTCAGGATAAATATTATAGGGCACCTGCAGAATCCATTTCCATGGAGTCATAATGACCGAATAAACAAAAGTGACGACGAACTTTCTGAATAGTTAGCAGGCAGAGGTGACTGCCACTTAAAGAAAATCGGTTGAACACACGATCACATGGATTATAGTACTAACCATCGCGCTCGGGTCAGTCAGTCAGAAAAAGGATAAATCCATCATTTTATTTATTCCAGTTGATGGCTTTAGTTATCTCTATCTCGCGTTGTAAAAGGTTATCCATTTAGTGGTTTCAAAATCGTCGGTCTGGCAAGACTGTCAGCTGTTGAATACCTGCCATCTGAAGTGTTATTTATTTGGTGCATCATCTCAAAGTATGCACTGCCGAAAATATTGCTTCTGTTACTGAAAGTAGGGGCAGATAACGCGAATTTCAATTCATAGCGCTATGGCCGTTTGATAACCCACTTTATTTCAGCCTGCAGTTGAAGATTATGATCTGGACGATATGTGGTTTCAGAAAGGCAGTACCATGAAGCTACACGGTCAATTTTGACTTCATAGCATGAGAAGTTTCCAGAAAGCTTAATTTCTTGTTTTGGCGCCGTCAATTGGCCATGCGATGATACAGGGTTGCCCATATTCGACGGACCCATCTGGCAACGCCATAACTTTTGACAGAGATGTCAGATCGTGTATATATTTTTTTTCTGTGCGGCTACGTTAAAGGCCGTGTTTACGCATATAATCTCGTTCGAGCATTTAAAAACCAACATTCGTCAAGTTATCGCCGAGAAACGGCTGGAAATGTGCAAAGAAGTGGTCGAAAGCTACAGGGTGGCGCAATAGAACGTGCATATTACATCATCTTTTTTGCGGGGTAGAAAAGGCGCGGGCAGAACTCTCGTTCATATATTGCTATTAGGCGACTATATTGTGCTGAATATGGACTACGGCGAATTAGTGAAGCTCCGAGTGCTAATTTAATTAAAATATGGGTAAAGCGTTTTGAAGAGACCCGTTCAACATTTAAACCACAAGCAAATGGTCGCCCAAGAACATCTAGGACCGAAGACAATGTTCGAGAGTTATGGAGTCAGTACGAGGAAATTCACAAATGTCGACTCGCAAGAGATCGTCTGTCTTACAATTATCGCGACGAAGTTTGCAACAAATTTTAGCATTGGATCTTAAACTGCATCCATATAAGCTGCAATTAACACAAGAATTTAAAGAGTCTGACTTCATAGCAAGGCTCGCATTTGCTAATGAAATGCTTAATCGATATTCCAATTTTGAAAATATCCTTTTCTCTGACGTGGCTCATTTTCTTATGAATGGGTTCGTAAACCGTCAAAATTGTCGTTACTGGAACTGTGAAAATCCCAAAATCAAACACCAGAAACCATTGCATAGTCCTAAAATGACAGTATGGGCAGCAATCTCTGGCAGAGGAATAATTGGTCCTTTTTTCTTCGAAAATGCGCGGGGCCAAAACGTCACGGTTAATACGGAACGCTATGTTGAGATGTTGGACGGATTTTTGGCTCCAGAAATTGAAAGTTCAAGAATAGTGAATTTCAGAACTTGGTTCCAACAAGATGGAGCTACCTGTCACACATCAAATGACTCCATGGCGGTGGTGAAGCAGATGTTCCCTGGCAGACTGATTTCGAAAAGAGGTGATATCCCATGGCCTCCACGTAGTCCAGACTTGACGCCTCTTGACTTTTTTGCTGTGGGGATACCTCAAACACAAGGTCTACAGTAATAATCCAAGAAACATCGTTCAGCTCAAGGAGAATATCCATGGTGAAATGGCAGCCATTATACCAGTATTACTGAAAAAAGTTTTCAATAATTTGCGTTTGCGGTTAGAGGAGTGCCGTCGTAGAGAGGGTCACCATTTAGATGATGTTATTTTTAAAAAATAAACTCCATTTATTACTCTACAATGCCTTAGATTTATTTTAACCATATTTTTGTGTTTATTTTTTAATCTATTTTTTAAATATGCACGTTCTGTTGCGCCAACCTGTACCTTAAAAGGATCCACTACTGCAACCAATCCATGGCGGTCATTTAAATGACATTGCATTTCGTACTTAATGACTAATGAAGTTTCATCGAAATCATAGATTTCATTATGTGTGCTTTATTTAGTAATCCAGTAATCCAATATTAGACAAAGTTTGTAGAGTTAGGCTCATGCAAATAAAATAAAAGGGATAAATGGTTTTTCTTTTGATAAGTTTTTACTCTGTACGATCTCGTGAATACTTTAGCTGCAGCCATGTGCTTATCTTAGTCATCACGGATCATGGACACTAAAAGAATCATGCATATCTTCTTTTACTAACGTGAATGATACGGTTTCCTGCATTTAGATAGAAAAGAAATTTAGCTATCTCACCTTAGACTAAATATTATTTGTATAAATAGAGTTTCTTAAACAAAAGTTGTATTTATTGGTTATGCCTTATAAATAAAACTTTTGTTTTCTTTAATATAATTTAATAAGTAACTGCTTGAAATAAATACAACTGTTCTAAAATATGGTACACTTTTTTCATTTGGAAGGAGTTGGCATTTTTGAATGTAATTAATGTTTCCATGATTGTAGTTCGTATTAACTCACATTTGATTCATTCAAGTTAACTTTACTATAACATTATTTTTTGCTATTATTTATGTTCAGTTCATGATGGACTCATCTTCCATATAATTTTATTTCTTATGAGATTTCTAACTAAATATTGACAACTTTTTCTTCAGCAAACAAATAAGTTTGTTCTTAATTCTGATAAGATTGTAATTTACTGGCAAGAAATTTATTTTAAGAAAATTCTCTCTGAATTATGTGTTCATACAAAATTTGCCATAGACTTCGGTTGAGTAAAATAGACTACAACTAAATTAATTTTATGCGTTTGTAGTAAAAATGAAAGGAATTTTATTTAAAGAAAACTTATTTCCTAATAATACAAAATTTGCCATTCACAAGGGCGGTACCAAGCAAGGCGACCTAACAAAGGTGACACAATGAAATTGGAAAAAAATTTCTTTATTTTTCAACATAATCACCTTTTAGCTCAATACACTTTTTTCAGCAATATTCAATAGCTATTTATAGTGTGAACTGTCAAGCTCCTTAAAATAGCCATCAACCGCAGATTCCCCGTTTTCATTATTGGCAACTTTTTTACCATTGAGCCATTTTTTCATGTTTGGAAATAGAAACTAAAGGGTGTCCCAACAAGAACGCAAGACAGTCAATGGTGTTCGGTATCGTGAAATGATAACCAGTTTTCGTGCCCAGAATTGAAGAAATGAATGTGGAGGGTTTGTGGTTTCAACAAGACGCCGCCACATGTCATACAGCCAGAAAAACAATTCAATTGCTGCAACAGTCATTTCCCGGTCGTGTTATTTCGCGTTTTGGAGACCAGAATTGGCCGCCTAGAACGTGCGATTTAACACCATTAGACTTTTTTCTTTGGGGGTTTTTTGAAGTCGATGTTTACGCGAATAAGCCGACGACGACACAAGTCTTAAAAGAGGAAATTGGACGCTGCATTAATGAAATACCGCAGCATTTGCTCAAAACAGTCATTGAAAATTTCATTAAAATATCGCGTGTGCGCCAGCAAAGCCCCGGCGGTCATATGTCCGATGTGTTGTTCCATACATAACCTTATTCTGTCTACTTTACGATATAATAAAGTTTCACGATTTTTTTTAAATATCTGTGTTTTATTTAAAATCTAAATCTTGCTTTCTTGTTGGGACACCATTTAGTACGAGAATGAATAAGGTGCGTAATGAAACATTTCGGCCATCGCAACAGTGGATGTGTGAACTAGAGAATTGTCTTGATGAAACAGCCATTTCTTTTTCGCCAAATGCGGCCTTTTTTTCCATAATTGCATCGCCTAAACGGTGCAATAAATTGGCATAATATTCGTCGTTGATGGCTTTTATTTTCTGAAGATAATATATAAAAATAATACCATGCACATCTCAAAAACCAGACACCATGATATTGGCTGGAAATAGAACCATCTTCGCCTTCTTTGGACGCGATTCTCCAATTGCAGTCCACAGCTTTGGCTGTTCCTTCGTCTCAGGTGTGAAGTGGTGGACCTAAGTCTCATCCATGTTTATAAATCATCGCGAAGATTCGACTTAATTGTGACGAAATATCACCAAACCACCGAAACATCTTCACGACGCTGTTTTTGCTCTACTGAAAGCAAGCGCGGCATCCATCCTGCACACAGCTTTCTCTTCTTTAAATCTTCGGTCAATATACGATGTATAGCACTTTTTGAAATGCCTATCATTTCAGCTAGCTCACGCGTCTTCAGTCGACGATCATACAATAGGATTTGGGGGATTTTATTTTCACCGTGTCTGGCGTGGACACTTCAATTAGCCGATCACTGCGGTGTTTGTCTTGGCAACTGGTACGGCCTTGAGCACACTCTACCGAGCAGAATGTAACTCGTTGGACTGAGACATTTCAAATGGAAATATTGAATTACATACCGGTTACCAATTTTTTCCATGTTCAAAAATTCACTGAAATCGTTTAGTTTTGATGGCTTCAATAGAAATACTAAACAACCTGGCGTTTTAAAACTACAGCGTATGTTTTATAAGATTGCCACTTTTCACCAAAATAATACAGGAACCATTTTCATGTCAGATCGTCTAGTTTTGGGACCGCCTAAAATAACTACGATTAAATTAATTCATTTTTATTTTTTTTTATTTTTAGTAAAAATGACACGAAATTAATTTAAAGATAATTCCCTCCTAATTTCGAGTTCATACAAAATTTGCCGTGGCCTTCGTTGAGTAAAATAGAATACAATTAATCAAGTTTTATGCAATTTTGTTAAAAAGGTACTAAATTTGTGTAATTTTTTTTAACTCAATTTATGGAAATTTTAGCTCAAATTTAGGATACTCTTTATGTTTTTGAGTGTATACTGAGAAGTTTTCTGTTTTCAATTTCAGGAGAAAAAAAATATTCTTAACCACCAAATTCAGATGACTACGCTTAGTCAATTTACTTAGATTTTTTTGGGGCGCTGTTTTTACATCCTTTAATGTCTCACGGAAGAGCAGTAACTTACATGTGATAGTTAACCTGTGCGCAAATTTCAACTTATTCTGTTTATTTTCCACTTACGTTAATACCTTCGTATATAATATTTAAAACAGACTACAGCAAAAACACCAGCGACTAGTTCGAAATCCTTGTATACTTTCAACAACTTGTTCGTTTTTTACTCACTCGATAACCTTAATTAATTGTCTCTTAAGAAATGTAAAATTTTAATATAAACTTGTTGTAGCCAGAAGTATAGACCTTGTGTGTGCGTGTGTGTGTGTGTGTGTTTGTAGGAGAATGTGTGTTTTTTCTCTCACAGAGACAAAAGTCAAGTCAACAACTCGGAACCGTCATCAACTGTAGTTAAATCATTTAGAAATTATGAACTTTTCAACAAGTTCTACAGTGCATATTCAACCCCTGTGCGGTGTGAGTTGTACGGCAGCACTTTATGGCCGAACGCAAAACTTCACTGCACTTTTGAAAAAGTAACAACATTTAAAAAATTATTATTTTTCTTGCTACGACTTTGACTCTGTCATCAGCATCAGCATCAGCTACATCCTTGTCGTAGTCTCCATTTTCCAAAGCCACTTTATCCAAAGCCATTAAAAGTCACTTTTGTAAACTAAGCTAGACAAACTTTAACTCACCTGTATGTACAATCTTGCAGTTCCAATGGAGACACAACACAGCGTCATCGGCCAGAGATACTAACAAACTGCGACATTGGTGATGGCGTTGATGATGACGATGAAAATGCCATTTCGCCGAGATGAGCCAGAGCCAAAGCCAACGGAGAGCTACGTTAAATGACGAAGGTGGTGTAGAGATTGTGCCTTTATTATGCCATTAGAGATGGCATGAAAAACACTCGATCTCGATGGTACCTTCGCATAAGCCTGTTAGCAGTTGTTTGCCTGGCAACTTCAGTGCCATTTCAAAGCGGCTCTATTAAATTACATTTACCATAAATGAGCTTTACTGCTAACACTCGATACCATTACCAGTCTCACCAGTGGCGACGGCAGTGAAGGTGGTGGCAACGGCGACGGTGGCGGTAACGGTGACGGTAACGGTGGCGGTGACGCCTCTAAAGTCGAAAACTTCGCCCGGAAGGCACAACGGGGTTAGTATTTAATAGTAGTAGCTGTAGTAGACTTTACAGCCAACAACGGCAGTTTTGGACTTTTGCACAAACAACCATTCAAAACTTCGACAACAATGGCAGCCAGCTGAACGTACACATTTGCCAGGAGCTGTAAATAGATGCGTAGCAAAATTTAGAAAAGGAAGAGGTTAAAGGGCTGCTCAAAAAGGTGCCACAAACACAAACAAATAACAAAGGAAAATAATAATAATAATAATAATAAACAGTTCTTAAGAAAATTAAAAGTTGTTTCTAAACTAATTACAGATGCTTTCTATGTTCTAGATTTGCAGCGAAAGAACTTATTGGTAGGTACTTCACTGCTATGCCTTCTCCTTGCCCTTCTGGTCGTTTGTTTTTTCCAACTACCATAACGTGAAGTGTAAATAATAGTGATGTTCATAGTACTTTATTCACATTAATGCTTTGGTATAAACTTTATATCTTCTCGTTTCGTATTCCTCTGACTCTGGTGAATTTAATTAAATATCTCAACAGAAGTTAATGGTTAACGTAAATTGCAGCATTAGCTCTGCTATAGGCTGTAGTTAAAGCAATGAAGCGGCAGTTGTTCTATAGCTCTATTCAACAAAATTCAACTTTTTGTACGACACACAAACAGTGTCCCATAAAAGTTTGAAACGAATGACGTCACACACACAGGTAGTACACCTGTGTATTCAGTTTTATTATTTCCTGGTTCTTTGTCTTCATTAAATGACGCTTAATTTGAAAAGATTTCAACTTTCAACAAGTTGCTGTTACATATTGGAAAATAATTAATGAGAGATGATTACCAGTAGAAAGTAAGATAATTTTGCTTGATATTGATTCTTGATATTATGGCGTAAACTACTTCTAGGCTACAGCAGTCCATTGATTAGCTATTGCAGAGGAAATACTGAATTTTGAAAAAATTACCAATATGCAGGGTAGGTACCAGAATGGGAGTGGCAGTGGCTTCCATTTATACTTCTATGTACAACTAAGCTTATCAACCACATAACGTGTGGCAAATTTGATTGAATTCAGTTTAACTATCTGGAAAACGATTTTATGAATTATATGGAGATACCCAAGGGGGCGTCCCTATTTGGACAACTTTCCTCAGATGTAATTAAGCATTACACATCAATACAATTGTAAAATTGCAGCTTACTGATTAGCTATTACAGAGGAAATATTGAATTTCGGAATAAATGAACCATATACAGGGTGTCCGTCGGGAAGGTATACTACTTTGTTTTGCCGCCATTTTGGTAAACATTAGTCTTGACAGTTCATATTTGGCAGTCGTGAAGTAGAGACGTGGCAAATTTATTATGGAAAAATATTAGAATTTGAACGTGTTTTAATCGTTAAAACATTTTATCAAAATCTATCATCGATTACTGTGACGATGAGAAATTTACGTGAAATTTTTAAGAGGAAACACCGTGCCAACAAGACGCACTATTTATCGTGTAGTGAATGATTTCGAAGAAAGAGGATCTGAAGCTGATAAGGCCAAGCATGGACTACAACGTACTGCAATATCGGCTGAAAACATTACTGCTGCTCAAAGAATGTTCAAAACAATCCATCAACCTCAACCTCGTGATGGAATTAATGAAATACCCGGTGAAATATGTGAGAATGTAATGAAAAATGTGCTCAAAAGGGCTCGCATTTGTGAGGCTAACAGAGGCGGACATTTATCTGATATTGTATTCCATACATAATTGCCGACATTAAATACAACATTTATCTATATAAGATCCATTCTCTTTCATTTAATCAAAAATTTAATCAGAAATTATAAACAAACAAAGTAGTATACCTTTCCGATGGACACCCTGTATAATGCAATGCAATATATTGGGACGGTACCAGAATGGGGGTAACAATGACTCCAATTTTTATTCAAACAACTAAGCTTATCAAACACATAATGCATGCCAAATTGAAGCGAATTTAACGCACCTACTCATATACATACCTATAGGTGACATAGGTCACTTATATGTGTTGTATGGCTCGTGGCACCTTCACGTTGAAACCGCATATTGTCCAGTTCATAATCTTCAATTGCAGGCCAGATTGCAGGTATGGCTCGTGGCACCGTCATGTTGAAACCGCATATTGTCAAGTTCATAATTTTCAATTGAATTGAAATTCGGATTATCCGCCACACTTTCGCTAACAGGAGCGATATTTTCGGCATTGTATACATTGCGATGATGCACAAGCCCGACCACATATGTAACGTTTCCAATCACTTCAAATTTCTTTATTATCTTGTCAATTCGTTGCACATCAGATCGATTATGACGATCCCGCAATGCACGAAAAGTGGCCACGTTTGAATCGTCACATTTGTAGCAAGTTTTGACTATTTCTGTGAGTTCTTTGGTTGTTAAACGATCCATATTCGTAAATGGCAAACCTTTCACTAAATAAATAATACTTCAGATGACATGTGCTTAACAGCTGACAGCCTTGCCAGACCGGCGGTTTTTAAACCACTAAATGGATAACCTAATTAACTCTAAACTAAACTCTAAACTCTAAACATTTTCTCAGTTCATATTTTACACAAATTCCACTGCTATTTAACAATCAATTAATCATATCATTTCCTAAGCAGATAATAACTATGTGATATGTGATAACTGCATTCCCGATTTGGATCATTTAAATATTTTATTCAAAATTTATTACATGGCACGATCCAGGGTTCATGCTTACAAATCCGATTGAAGGGGTTAGAAAATTCTGATATATCCCTTAAATTGTCCAAACAAATAAATTCTCTTTTGGGTCTATCATCAGCCCTTGAAGTAGACCTTACCGCGATTCGGTCATAACTTGCTTTCCAAATAAATTTATGCAAACATGCATACATTTACATACATAACGGAGCATAGGAGCGTTTACTCACGGGGCTCTGCACAGGCCCACACGTAAAAACTGCCACAAACTGAGATTCGAACGTTATGCATATTTCTCGTCATTTGATCCAAACAAATTTAAATTGTTATTTTGAATACAAATCATAATATTTATTTAGCAAAACATGAAAAAACACCCAGCTCAAAGTCATCGAAGCGCCAGCGCAAGGAGAAGGAGAATAACGAGAAAAAATATCCAAATTTAATATGAAATTTATGCAAATTTGATGTTTATATTTAAGTCATTCCAAATCCATATTTTATAAAATAATTTATAATAGAATACCAAACCAAACAGTTCCTTCGTTATACAAACAACATAAATCCATCTGGCCGCTCCCCCGTCCCCTCCTAAGACCCTTATAACTGTCGCCGATAGGAGATAGGAAAAGAATCCCTGAGCCATGACTATGTGTATGAACTTAAAAGCCAGGGATAAGCCAAAGAAAGGCAACATTTCATGTTGACATACCTGCCACAAGATAAACCAAGCAACAGTATCTGTGGCGGGAGCAGCAGCAGCAGCAATAGCACCATCGCAAGAAAAACGCTCAATCCGCACCACCAGTCACGGTGGTAGGTAGAGAAAAGGAAACATTTTTCTTTTTTTCCTCCAACATTTCGAACTTCCTGTTGAATTCCTAAGGTATGGCAAGCAGAACATGACAAAGTGAAAGACAAAAAGAAATATGACCAAAACACGGAATAAGAGAAATATTTACTCAATGATGGGGAAAGCAAAAAACAGAAAAAAAACGAAAATACAAAAGCGAAGCTAGAATATTTGTTTGTAAACAAATTTGATTTGAATTTTAAATAGCCTTCAACAGGATTCGCACAGCGCGACAAACCAGCGTTGCTCATAGTTCTATGGGCTTCTGCATAGAAACAACTGTTAGATACTATTGTAGATCACGTATGTGACAGCGTCAACGAAAAAGTCTTTAATTTTAATGAAACCGAATAATTTCTGTCAGAATTTGATATTGTTTTGGTTGTTTTCCAACAGTGGATACATTGAAATATTATGTAGTTGAAAGCAGTTTTGAAAGTGACCGTAGTAGCTACCATTGGTATAGCTATTTGGTTCATGAATAGATTGAGTAATTACTTTTCTTATCATTGGTAATGCATGAGCAGTAAATTGATCTCTCTTCGATACTTGATTAGTTACTTTTATAGGCCCAAAGTAATGCACAGACGGACCAAATGACATTCTAGTAACTACTGGCGGTACGGGAAATAAAGAGGCTTTTGCTCTTTTCAGTGATTAACCATTAAGTAATCAGTAACAACTTCCCTATGCCCGAAGCAGTACATAGATGATCCAATCGTCACTCTAGTAACTACTGGTAACATGGTAGGTAAACATTCCAACACGAAATTTTCGTCCTGTCAGTCATTAGTCAGAAGTTACTTTCCTATGTTTAATGGACAACATACAAGGACTAATTGTCACTCTAGTAACAACTGATAGTAAAGCACAGAATTCAAGAATAAACTTTTTTCATAACAGTCTCTAATCAATGGCTTGGAAATACTTGCCTTTGTCCAAAAGATGGATTAATTTCAGCTGTGATAACAACTTCTCAGCAAACAAGTGCACGCATGGAAGTAGGAATTTGCAACAATTTTTAAAGCCAAGTGGAGATAATGAATCAAACATAGGCTTATCATAGGAAGGAAGCGGTTTTTTAAAGTGTATCTCCTGCACATTTTCATGAGAGCTATTATATCTATGGCAAATCAGTCATTTAGTTACACTTTTTCATTCGCCCAAAACAATTTTGCTTTTGGATCAGAGTTTTCAACCGAAATTAGACCGTAAAAAGTGTTTCTAAAACATGTAATTATATGGCCGTCGAATCCAAACAAATTAATTGTACTTAATAGTAATTTAAATTATTAAAAACTACCGAGTTTGTTTAGATTTGGAAGTAGTATAGAAGTGCTTCTTTGGAAATGATAAATCTGTATATATTGCGTTTTTTGGAGGTAATGAAAATGTTATCCTTTTTGAATGACTTCCTCGCCTTTATGCTGTGTAGACGTGTAAGAAGTACAAAATCCAAGAAAAGACCTTTCCACTTGTCGGGCACAAAACGATACATCCGAAATAAAAGTGTTTCTAATTAAACGTTGGTTTTATGCAGCTTCTAGGATATTGCATACTGGCATACAGTTTCGTGCATAGAACTGACTCTCATAGACCAGATTATGCATTTCGGTTTCAAAACTAATGTAAATAAAACACACATAAAGCTATGATTTCGATGAAACTTTTATTTTATTATAATGTTTGGATCTTGTCCTTATGTACGAAACAAAATATCGCTTAAATAATTGCCTCTGGATTGGTTGCAGCAGTGGATCCTTATGAGGTAGTTTTGAAACACTTTTTCACACACTTTGGGCAACAACAATTGTTAGGTTTAACGTGGGTCTCGCTTTAATAGCCTTACTCACGGTGTGCCACCACACATGGGACTGTTCTTGAAGGTGTGTGCGACAGCCAGCGCCCCTTTGGGGAACTCAAACTAATCCCGGAAGGATTAGTCGAAGCACCTTAGAGATAAGCAACAGGTCCCCTTGGAAATTTTTCTTCAGGGCATGCTTCCTCTCTCTGCCAAAGTACCATTGAAGTCACTGGTATGAAGTGAACTTCCCCCCGGTTAGGAGTGAGGCCTATCTAGACACCTTGGATCGACGAAGAACAGTGTTTCCCAAGTTCTCGCATTACCTTCAGGAGATCCTGAAGCAATGCAAGATCCGTAGAAACACATGTTCGGGCAACCACTGCCAGCACGATGCGCCCACAAGGGGTCCTACGCCACGACCAGGCAAGAACAAAATGTTCCTGAGGCCCCTGGTCTCCCGTGCTACCAGAAAATGAAAACCCTCTGGTCAGGGTTTCTCAGACAAAAGCTGCTCCAGTTTCGCTAAATCATACCTCGCATGAAACTAGTCGTCCACCGTACCAGTCTGCACAAAGCGCAGACATGCACCTGCAACAATTTGCAGCTACATGCCTTCCCGCAATGCAAGCGCCTACAAAAGAGGAAAAGAAAAAGAAAAGAAGAAGGGAAGATAAGAAAGATAAAAGAGTACAGAGGGATGCTGCTCCAAGACACAACTACATGCATTGCACATTGCGCAACACACATGATAGTGTATCTTCACAGAAGAGCCTCCAATCCCTGACACCAATTCAACCACTAAGCCAACCCCTAACGCTCCCTCCTAGCTCGGCGCCTTGCAAACAACCTGCATGCAAAGTGACGAGCTCCAGCCAGTCTATCTCTTGACGATATCACGTCCGTCACGTCCCAACTATCCCCAACCCTTACAATCCCTAATGCATCCAAATTCCTAATATCATCATACAGAGGACAGTCGCACAACACATGCTTCCAGTCCTCCGTCTGATGCCACAGTCACAAGCACTACTGTCAGCCAGACCTCTTTTGTGCAGAAATTCGTTTAACGAACCATGCCCCGTCAATATGAAACCCAGACTCAGGTTAAAACCAAAGTCAGGATTCCCATTGACGAAACAAACATCCCGCACAAAAGCGTACGTGGCTCTACCCTTGTGTGACTGATCCCATCTGGCTTGCCATCTGGTTGTCACACACTCCCCCAAAACTGCATTGCCTTCCGCCCTACTCAGATTTTCAATGGCCTGTACATCCCTCACCAGGTCTATACCAGCCACAGAGCATCCTCCCTTCACCCGGACACATTTTGGGCAGAATGTCGGTGATAACTTGACGAATGTTGGTTTTCAAATCGTCCAACGTTTGGGAATTATACGCGCAAACACGGTGCTTGGTATAGCTCCACAAAAAAAAACGGTTAACGGTGTGAAATCGCATGATCTTGGTGGCCAATTGTCGCCGCCTCGTGACGTGAAATTACGTTTCCGGAAACTTCTCGTGCAATAAAGTCAAAATCAGCTGCGTTGTGGGTTTCGTGGCATCGCCTTGTTGAAACCACATGTCGTCCAGTTCACAATCTTCAATAGCAGGCCAATAAAGTCGGCTGTCTTACGGCCATAGCGCGCTCTGAATTGAAATTCGGATTATCCGCCTAACTTTCACTAACAAAAGCGATAATTTTGGCAATGCGTACTTTGTCAGGCACAGATCTGTCGCACTTCCGGTCTCTTCAAATTTCTTAATAAACTTGGCAATTCCTTGCACATTAGGTCGATTATGACGACCTTAAACACCCCGTAATGCACTTGAATATCCACTTTTGTAATAAGTTTTAACTATTTTTACGCGATCTTCGGTTATTAAACGATCCATATTCGTAAATGGCAAACCTAATGGCAAATAACAAACGCTTCAGATGAGAGCTATTTAACAGCTGATAAGCCACTACCACTAAACCACTAACCCTACACTTTCACCCAAAGTCTTTTTATGTCGACACAAAAGTATGAGAGGTACGATAAGGAATGTGGTAAATTGCTAAATTTTTATACAAACAAATTTCTGATTTAATGTACAATAAACATTCTGAAGTTTTCCGCTTAAATCTACCAGTCTATAAGTGTGGTAATTTAAATGACGTAGCAATGCAGTCCATCTTCATTCGTAGAACTAGGAATGACCTGTTACTTTCTAAATGATACTTAATATAATTCTATGTAACGAAAGATATAAATCTAGGAATATTAAGTGGAGATAAATAATTTGTATGAGCCCGAAAGGGTGTGGTTATCCATCCAATTTTTCGAATATTATCACTGCATTATAATGCGATACACTTGAGAGAAATTAACCAACTGCTGCCTACCAACTAGAGAATTGAAGAAAAAAATTACACTTCAACAAATCGGTCAATTTGTATAGAAGGTACCAAAATAGGTACCCATATATTCTCAATTTTCTTTCCTAAAATTTAGTTCGCCAAAGGCATGATTTAAGTTAATGTTGTCTGAATTATGAAAAAGTGCCTGAAAGATAGGAAGGTGAGAAAAAATGTGTTAAATCAGTCAACAGTATAGAAAACAGCAGAAGGAATGCATCTATTTGTTAGATTTGTTCTCAAAATTTTATATAGATTTATCAATCAATGCAATCTAGGCTACTGCACTCTATTAGTTAGACATTACACAGAATAGATTGAATAATTGGGAAATCGGGCAACTTATGTGGAAGAAAAGCAGTAATGCACTCCATTTTCATCGTTAGACTCTACCTTCGCAAACGCTCAACACGTATTTTATAAAATGTTATAAAATTTGGGGCAACTAAATAGGAGATATGAATCATTTCATTTATATGGGAAGTGCTAGAACATGGTCGCTCTTTCTCAAGTTTTACCAATTAACGGAAATCAATGTAATGGACAGAAATGAACATCAATCTACGTACAATTTAGAGACTGAAGAAGAAAAACTGCATTTCGGGAAAGAGAGCAATTCCTATTGGAGGTCCCAAAACATCTGTGGCAAAGCTGGCATTTTCATCATCAGATGCTACTATAATGTTTGCTAAACTTGAGTCAATTGAGTGTAGCGAAGTAAAAGATTTTAACGTAAGAATATACGAGGACGGTCCCATAACTAGCCGACCTAACAAAGAAGGCACAAAAAAGTTGGGAAAAATGTTCTTTATTTTTCAACGTAATCTTATTTTAACTCGATACAATTTTTCCAGCGATGTTCAATAGCTGCTATACCTTGTTCATAATCAGAACTGTCAAACTCCTTAAAATAGCCATTAGCAACAGACTATACATCTACCTTACATTGTTACAAAATATTTTACCGCCGAGCCATTTCTTCAAGCGTGGAAATAGAAAATAGTCCGAAGGAACTAAATCTACCGAATATGGTCCACGATGAAACAATTCAAACTTTAAGTCATTAATTTTGGCCATCGCAATAGTGAATATGTGGACTGAAGCATTGACTTGATGGAACAACATTTTTCTTTTCGCCAAATGCTGGCTTTTTTCTATAATTTCATCACCTAAATGCTACAATAAATTAACATAATATTCGCCGTTGATGGTGTTTCCTTTCTGAAGATAATCAATAAAAATAATCTCATGAGCATCTCAAAAAACAGACGCGATTGACCTTGTCGGACCAGATGAAACCGTTTTCGCCTTCTTTAGATACGATTCTCCCATTCCAGTCTACTGCTTTGACTGTTCCTTTGTTTCAGGTATGAAGTGGTGAACCCATGTCTCATCCACGACTATGAATTGATGCAAAAATACAACTTTATTGCAGTAAAACATCACCAAACACTACTGAAACATCTTCACGACGGTGTTTTTACTCTATTAAGAGCAAGCGGGGCACCCATCTTGCGGCACCCATCAGCTTTCTCATCTCCAAATCTTCGCTCAACATACGATGTATAGCACTTTTTGAAATGCCTATCAATTCAGCTAGCACACGCACCTTCAGCCGATTCAGACAATCATCCAACTCCATTTTATGGATTTTCTTAACCGTGCCTGGCGTTGGCAACTCAATTTATCAACCACAACGGTGTTCGTCTTAGCACCTCGTACGGCCTTGGTTAAACTCTGCTACCCCATATTTTACAATCGTAAGTGAAGGAGCAGACAAGTATGAATTCATCTGAAAGACAATATTGTATTTCAGAAAATCGATCAACTCGTGTTCGTATGGGAGATACCAGAATAGGTGGTGCCAAGTTTTAAGAACTGTCATATAAATTTACCAACGTCTTCGTATCTTCGTATCGGCCAGCCAGCTAGACAGACGGGTGATCATTTCTTCGGATGAAGCTATAAAAAGGAATTTCTTAAACGATATCGTTGGTTTATTCAAAGCGTCAAAGAACGTGAGCTTAGACTAGTTTGAATCTTTCGAAAATACAAAATACTTCAATAGTTTTGGAAACGGTGTAAGTTGTTTAGTGCTTCTTTTGATTTAAATATAAAGGAAACAGGTGCATATGAAACAACCATAGAAGACTCCTAAAAAAGGCAAGTTTATGGAACCTCTATCAAATGAAGCTCTGACGAATATCGATTTTCCAGAAAAAAAAACATTCTTACATTAAATATAGGCTTGTCAGTTAGTTTGTTGTTAGCATAACATTAACAAAGACCACCGTAACTTTAATTTTAAAGGTTATTCATCCGTTATTCGGATACAGATACAGTTAGCAAGTAACTATGGGCGTACATATATTTGCATTTTATTAGTAAATTGTCTAAACAATGTCACAGTTCGTTAAGAAACTTTGAAAAGAAAAGCTTCCAATGTTCTCCAACATAGACGAGTCTCCTCATTATGCATGCAAATTTCATTATAGATTTAAAATTATCCCCGAAAACAATTCATCTTGTTTTTGTCCTTTTATTTTTCTACCGAACACTGCCACAAACATGACACTCCAACACCGTGAACTTAATAGGACATAAATGAAATTTAATGGATAACAGGCGCATAAATTAGGCAAAGGAATTGTCATTTATGTGGCCGATTTCATTGACTTTTCGTTTGGTTCTGGCCGAAGCTTTGGCAAAGCGTTCCTCATTCGAATTCGGTCTGATTTGAGTAATCCTAACCTATGTCAGAGGAACAATGTCACGTCGATTGGCTGAGATGTTATCACTTAATTGTGCGTTGTTAGCGCACCGTCCTGATAAATACGGCGATGACTGGACCTTAATGTGGTAGGCATTTTTCAAATGAAATCTGACAGCTTTAAACAAACACACGCCGCAAAGAGAAATGGGCCATGGTTCATGGACCATGTTTACATTAAGGATTAGATAGCTTGCACAGTGAAGAAATGCAGAGGTGACAAGATTAAGTGTGTCAAAACAAACGCAGACATTTGAATATTCTAAACTAATTGAAAAAATGGAGATTACGTTTTATAGGGGCTTAGCAATTGACATAATTTTAATGAAGCAAAAGCTTTTGTTCATTTTTGCAGGCAGTCCAATGCCAACAATTTATGTGGCAGTTACTGTTGTCCTAAGACCATCAGGCCTGATGGCCAAATAGGGTATAGTGAATGGTTTGGGGTGAAAAAAGGTGTAGTATATAACACATCGGCCAATAAGTTCTAGAGTTGAAGAGAAAATACACATTTTTTTGTAAAATCCTTCTTCTTCGTTGGCAATATATAAATTCCTTCAACTAACATTTTGATGCCTTTTTATAATTAACGTCATAGAATGGGCCTACACTCATGTTGCGATATACTAATGAAGATTATAATTAGGAAAGCCGTGATGACAATCGTCAGCAGAAGTCACATGTTTCCAGCGTGCGAATATAGCATTAAAAATCAAATGGCCCTGGGACATAAAGCAAATACACATTTCAATTTACTCTTAAAAAGTCCTTTATAATTGATTCACTCTATATGTGCAGTCATATAAATTTTACGATTACTCGTTAAACTGCCATTAATAAGCAGGCACTCAGGTTTCCGCCTGGTGACCAGTCTTGGCCCAATGGTTAGTTCACGCAACAATCTTTCGCGGGTTCAATCCCCGTCAGTTGTAGTAGTCAATAATCTAATTACTGCTCCTCAAACTGTAACGTTCGTAATCGTCGCTAAACTGTAGGAACCGTTGAGTGAGTAAAAATAGAATGCGTGTAAACTTTCCAGCAAACAAAGTGGAAGTCATTCCAATGAACAGTATTTTTATAACTTCCACAAATGCTTTATAACCGTATTTTCTGTTTCTTGAGAAGCTCTTTTTAATTACACTAAAGGAGCTGATGAATTTAAGGCATTATAATCGACAGCCGTTGTAAGAAAGTAAACATTTTTAGTATACTTTTTTTATATTCGATGCAAAAATGTATTAGTCTTGTGAATTCTGAATAAAAGGAGAAAGTTATCATTAATTATTATGATTTAAAGAGTTTTCACTACTATAGAAGATCTAATGGAAAGGCAGTGAAACGGTGCCAAAAATAACACCATTTCTCCTATGTTTTTTTTTTATCACTCCTAGACCATGATCTGCGGATCTTTTTAACCTCCCTGGCTGCTCTTTATTTACAGGGTTACTGAATGTGAGAAGCTCTCCCATATCTCACTTATGAAATACAAAGAAATGTTGTTTACTCAGGTTGCCGGCGCAATTCGGTACAAAAAACTCAAACTGTAACTAAAGGTACATGCTGAAGACAAAAGTGCGAGACGTTTCTACGTGTTGGACGTTAACAGAAATACGGTTCAAGACAAGTCAGCCCCAATTATTATTCTCGACTAATAAGGACTCCGGCCTACAGCTTTGCACAAGAGGGATGATTTTATACTTGTATAAATCGACCACGCGCTCAAAACAACACTATTGGCTTCATCTTTTTAATATTCACAGCGACTTAACAGAAAATTATTCTCTTGATACAAGAAAATTAAAAAAAAACACACACATTTAGGGATAGTTTCAAATTTTTTGAAATTAATTTTAATTTGCACAATTTGGAACTGAAATTAAGGTCAGTATAAAATATTAACTGAAGCAACTTCAAAGACAATTTTAAATGATATGATCATTCTTGATCGAATTTTGACTCAGATGCCCAAAAATTTTAGGAAAATATAGAAATATTAAAATCGAGTTTAAAGTTATAGGTCAGAAACAAATAAATTGAAAATAGGCAGGCAAATTTTTTTTGGATATCAAAAGCCCAGTAATAAATGCTACGCGAATAAGTGTAAATCTGGAGAGGATCTGAACGTTTAAACGTGTTAAGAGATAGAGATAGGGACAGAGACAGATATGGAGATAGAGACAGAGATAGAGACACAGATACAGATAGAGATAGAAACAGAAATAGAGATAGAGATAGCGATAGAGATAGAGATAGAGATAGAGATAGAGATAGAGATAGAGATAGA
>JAHXMU010000553.1:1254474-1298641 GCA_019455685.1 Philornis downsi
ATCAGAGATTGTGAATGGACTACATCGACCACCCCATTTTGGTTCTCTACGCACAAATTAACTGATTTTTTCGGAATTTAAGTTTCCCCTGTAACTTTTTAAAGTTAAACTTTCCGTAAAGCAAAAAAAAAAAAAAATTGTCTTTATAGTATCTGCCGTACAAATGATCGATTTAGCAAACACATTTGTAGCTTAGTATGTTCCGAGCAGTTATAATGAATTCAAAAAAAATTGGCAGACTGTATGATGATCTACGAAAGCGGTTCCAAAACTAGCCGACCTAACAAAAAACACTTAAAAAGTTGATAAAATTGTTCTTCATTTTTCAACACAATCTCCTTTTAACCCGGTAAACTTTTTCCAGTAATATTCAATAACTCCTAAGACCTGTTTATAGTAAGAACTGTCAAAATCCTTAAAATAGCCGTCAACCGCAGACTTCACCTCTTCATTGCTGGCAAATCTTTAACAACCGACCAATTTCTACAAGCTTGGAGATAGAAAATAGTTCGAGTGAGCTTAATCTGGCGAATAAGGTGCATGATGAAACAATCCGAACTGTAATTCGCTCATTTTGGTCACCCTGTTCATAGTAAGAACTGTCAAACTCCTTAAAATAGCCATCAACCGCAGACTCCACTTCTTCATTGCTGGCAAATGTTTTGCCACTGAACCATTTTTTCAAGTTTGGAACTAGAAAATAGGACGAGGGAGCTAAATCTGGCGAATAAGGTGCGAGATGAAGGAGTCTGAACTTTAATCCATTAAAGTTAGCCGCCGCAATAGTGGATGGGGGGGACATGGAGCATTGTCCTGATGAAACAACACTTTCTTTTTTTCCATAATTTCACCACCAAAATGCTGCAAAAAATTAGCATAATATCAATTAATCAATCAATAAAAATAATTCCACGCTCATCTCAAAAAAACAGATGCCATAATCTTCTTTCTTTGCCTTCTTTGGACACAATTCTCCGATTCCAGTCCACTGCTTTGATTGTTCCTCTGTCTCAAGTGTAAATTGGTAGACCCATGTTTCATCCATGGTTATAAATCGACTTGAAAATTTGTCTTCATTGCGTTGAAACATCGCCAAACACTCTACTGAAACATCTTAACGACAATGTTTTTGCTCTATAGAAAGCAAGCGCGGCACCCATCTTTCGCATAGCTTTCTTATCTCCAAATCTTCGATCAATATACAATATTTAGCACTTTTTGAAATACATATCATTTCATTTTTATATCACGCGCCTTCAGCCGATCCAGATGATCATCCAATATCATTTTGTGGATTTTTCTCAACCCTGTTTGGCGTGGACACCTCAATTGGTCGACCACAACGGTGTTCGTCTTGGCAGTTCGTACAGCCTCGTTTAAACCTTGCTACCCAATATTTTACAGTCGTAAACGAAATAGCAGACTCCCCCAGAGTAGAATCTAGCTCGGCTTTAATTTTTGTTGGACTGAGACCTTTCAAATGGAAATATTGAATTCCATAACGGTAACATATTTACAACTTCACGGAGACCGTTTTGTTCCACAACTTCTTGCCAATTTATAGCCAATTTCATTATGCCTCCCTAGAAATCCAAGTACTGTTTAAATAAAAATTTGATTTTCACAATGAAGCGAATTTTTCACCACCAAAATCATTCGCCATAAACTGGAATTATTCGGCGAATAAGGTGGACGCATAAGAACCTCCCAACCTCCCGGAGCTTCTAGCAAAATACTATCGGTGCTTGTGGCCTAACATTGTCCTGCTGAAACAGGCTAAAATTGACCCCATTCTGGACTATTGCTTCCTTAAGATGGTCCAATTATTGACAGTCTAGATTCAAATTAAGACTGTGAGAGCGTTGTGCGCCTTTGGCATGGAAATTACCGAACGGAATCGACGAAATAAAAACTACGAATAATTGAATTTTATACATAGTATAAGGAACATAACCATTCTTCACATTTTCAGTCGCATTGTTTGAGTTTACATCTTTATCGGAGAAAAAGCGGTAAATTATGGGAATTTTCTATTTGTTCGTTGCTCGTCTTTAACAGGCGCCCAAACAATACTAAGTCAAGCAATCACAAATCTGTCAGAGTAGTTTTTTTAAATACGAGATCTGATCTTTCTAACACCATGTAGTGTAAACCGATCGCAATTATACAACAGCCATCTATCGGGAAAATAATGAACTTCTGTTTTCTATATCGCATATGCAGCTTAAATGAAATAATTTGTATAACAGTTACCAGAGAGGGAGTGTTACGGTATCACAAGGGGTGTGGCAATGGCTTCCAGTTTCATTTTTATAATTTAGTTCTTCAAACGCATGATGTGAGCCAAATTAATTGAATTCAGTACAACTACCCAAAAGATATTAAGCCGGCCGTTTACAAAGGAGGGATCAGGAGGGGAGTGGTTACTTAATCGTTCTTCCTCCAGTTTTACTAAAGAGTATAAACAAGTATAATAGGCAGGAAATCAGGTTACTGCATCCTACCAACTACATATTACAGATGACAAATTGAACTTTGGAAAATCGGTTAATTTGAATGTCAGGTACCAGAAGAGGTAAATACTCAACGCACACCAGAATTGACTTTATGTAGTGCAACTGGCCAAACATTACAAATCAATACGCTGAAAAAAATTTAAGTTATTGCAGTCTGCGAATGAGCAGTTACAAGGAACAAATTAAGTTTCGAAAAATTAATCAATTTGTATAGGAAATACCAGAAGAAGTGGGTCGATGTAGAGTATTTACATTCCTTGGCTACAATCTGATAAAATTTTAGGTTTTTTCTGTATCATAAAGGTTCACAATAGTTTCATATCTACCAGCCAGTTCATTACCCAGACGGAGGAACATCTCTCAATCGACTTAGAAAATCATAAAACACATTTGGTTAAAACATATGAGCATTTTCTTCTTTAAAAGCTTCTTTCTGGGTATCACATTTTTGGGCAAAGAGATTATATATGCCTTTATTACTCTAGAAACATCACGTGTAAAAAATTACTGCTTAAAGTGGCATAAAGCAAACAGCTTTTCTGACATATATGTCAACTCCATGACAAAAAAATTACACTCTAAACCTTTTGCACATATGAAACAAACGAATCCTTGTAAACGCTTAAATAAATTAAATGAAATAAATACACAAAGCGGCAATTTGAACGATATTACATATTTTCTTGTCATAAATTAGTTACCAGACCGGAAACTGGTTCATGCATAGATTGTGTGTATACTAATTTAAAACATTTGATGATCGTAATTTAATTATCTGCGATTTAAAGTATGAATATAATGGATAATCTTTATTCAAAAGAAGATGTACAGGGTGGGCCATAAGGGTGTTGGCGGTTTAAATATTCAATTAAAAAAAAAACTACGAAACATAAAAAAATATATTTGTATTTTTAAAAAGTAGAAGCATGGGAATTTTTAAGACTTAAAAATAATGTTGTCCAAATGGCTTCCCTCGGCTGCTTGACACTCTTTGAACCGAAGTCGCAAATTTTGGAAAACTCGTTAAAATGTTGTTCTCGCTATTTTGTTACTTTCCTGAATAATGTTCCCCTTCAACTGCTCTAAATTGGCCGGATTATTCTCGTAGACTACCGATTTGAGGTAGCCCCATAGAAAATAATCGCATGGAAAGAGATCAGGGCTACGTGGGGGCCATTCAATATCCCCCCTTTTCGAAATGAGTTTTCCAGGAAAAACATTTTTCAGCAGCTCTATGGATACCCTAGCCGTATGACATGTGGCCCCATCCTGTTGAAACCACATCCTCGAGGTATTGCCTTGAAGTTCTTGCAAAGCTGGCACCAAAAAGTCTGCTAGCATGTTGCAATAATTGTTCGCTCTAACCGTCACCGTATGCCCTCTTTCGTCCTCAAAAAAGTATGGTCCAATAATACCGGTTGACGTTATCCCAGCCCACACGACAAGCTTAGGGCTGTGAAGTGGACGTTCATGCAAGCGTCGGGGATTAGTCTCGGACCAGAACCTACAATTTTGCTTGTTCACATGGCCATTAAGGTGAAAATTGGTCTCATCACTAAAAATCACGTTGTTGAAATTGTTGAACCGCTCTAGCATCAAATTGACAAAGTTAAGTCGGTTATTGGCATCATCGGGTTTTAATTCCTGGACTATCTGAATCTTATAAGCCTTCAAATGCAAATCACGTTTCAAAATGCGTCGTAAAGTTGTTCTTTTGACATCCAAAGACTGACTTCTCTTACGTGTTGACTGTTGCGGATTTCGCTGAACTGAAACACGAACACGCTCCACAATGTCGGCTGATCTCGCAGAAACTGGGCGACCACGAACCGTAATTGGTACTGTTGAGCCGGTTGTTTCGAACATTCTGATCCATTTTCGTATCACATTGGCGCTTGGAACTTCACTTAAATCGTGTAAACCGTGTTCATGCCGATACAAACGTCGTGCAGTAATCACTGATTTATTGTTTTCGTAATACGCTCGGACACAAAATGCACGCTGCACTCCCGTGTACGGCTCCATGGCGACTAAATTTACAGGAAGCGGCGCAGCGAACAACATATCCCCCCGCCACCCCGCGCCACGCGTTACCGAGAAATTGAAGAATTAAATCGCCAACACTCATATGGCCCACCCTGTATATGTAGAATAGATTGTTATAAATTCGAATATTATTTAGATGAAAATTTAGGAATGTCATTGGATGAACTCGATGCGGCAGATCACAGTACAAAAACTTATTGAAGTTTTATCGCAAGCCGAGCAGAATAATTGTAGCGTCGTGAATGAAGTAATAAATATAAGACATGTTATAAGTCCATGGTTAATCAAAACACTAATATCTTTGACAAATTATAAAAAACAAACTGTTGAGGTCGAGGAGGAGAAATAAATTGAGCAGATCATTGAATGAGGGTTAAAAAAAAAATTAGTAAAATTATTAAAATTTCAAACAATATCTAAAAATGTAATGGAGATACAAGAAATCTATAAAGATTATGCCTCAAATGTTTTATCTGTTAAGGGATTATACAAATAACAACAACTGCTCTATGTCCACAAATCCATTTATTCATTTGTGGACATAGAGCAGAAGTTGTTATTTGTATAATCCCTTAACAGATAAAACATTTGTGGCATAATCTTTATACATATAAAGAACGTGTACTGAATATCATACGTAGACTAAAAACAGTTTTTAAAGATTTATTCTGTGCCGGTTGTAGAGGTTTTAGACAAGTGGAATGGATTTGGAGTCTTCACAACATCCTTTCATAGAAATATATCATATACCCAAAGATCAACCCGCCAAGCAATGGATTAAAATGTCGTGTTTTGTCGGTTAGAGTTGACAAGGCAACGTGTTACATTTGCTGGACCATTTGACTACAATCAATTGCCAGTATACTTGAAAGAAACTTCACTTTTATTTTAAAGTCCAATTAAGAAAATATTTAATAGATAATTTGGAAATGCTTCTAACATAGTTCTTTTTATCTCTCCTATTATTAAATATTTTAATGTTAATATTTGTTATGTTAGCCTCTATAAAGCTCATCTGTCGCTGAGGCGATATTATAAAAAAAATTGTGCTTATCTTATTAAACTGCAATAAATAATTTATTAAAAAAAATAATATTGAATATGTTTGTTAAACATATCCCATCCAAAAGCAAGTCTAAAATCTTTCAAAAATCTTTCCTTACATTTATTAAATCCTATTACTGCAATCATTATCAAGTATAATTTGTTTCAATATTATCGACTCTGGGTTAACGTTACAAAATTGTTCCCATGATAATCGTCCCTACACATCGCGCCTTGAGGTCTTTGCACACAAAATTATAAACAATTTCTGCAGATATTCATAGGATCAGTCATTTAGAGGTAATTTTTCAAACTGTCAAGACATTACTGTTCAATACCGTTTGACATTTTATGTTAAAATTCTGCAAATTTTCATTTAAGGGTAAACTTAAACTTGCGATGATTCTAAAACGCCTTCTAAGTGCATATTGAATGTAATAAAAGGAATGTGAGAGAACTTCTCACATCCAAATAGCTTACACGTTTTCTACTTTTATAATGTTTTATAACAATTCGGAGCATCAGATTGAGAAACTTGAACTCATGACCATACGAATGAAAGTCGCTTGTTCTAACTTCCATACCACGGTCAGTCACTATTGATGATAGCCAAATTTAAATTAAGTGAAGACGAAATGTGACAAGCCAGTTTACGAACCTACTTACCAAATAAGCTAGAAGGCCCTGTAAAACCTTCTTCCCGCCGCTGGAATGTATTATATTTAGTCATATACACTCCGCATATACTATATGTGGATTTCGATGTACGAGTATGCTTGAAATTCAAATTATTAAATAGATACAATACTCGTATATGAATATATTAGCAAAATTTGTGTTTTATTTGAATTAGTTTAAAGGAACATTTGCGTGTATTCATGTGGGTAATGTAATGTTATAAATTCAAATACAGCACAATCTCGGTTAACGCATTATGCATTGATGGCTGCTATTGGACTGTTGAAATATGCGACAGAAAACTGGTTGGCTCATGAGTTATTCAAGAATTCACATTTTCTGTAAATTCGACTTTGATTATTTGACCACCAAACAAGAAAAGTCAGAGTGGTATAGTTCAGATTTTCTACATGGAAAATTTAAATTCTGATGCAAAAACTGTAATATTTACTATTGGGAAAATGGAGAGATCCTAGTTAGGATTCTATGAATGTTATTTATTTGGGAGCAATCAGAATGTTGGTAGAACTTGCCAGGCATATCACTAATACCGCCTTTCAAGCAAGTATTCGCAGGTGTTGCCATTAGACTTCTGTCTGATGGTAGCTAAATGAAGAAGGAAGGAAGAAAATCGGATGCTAACATTGATGCACTTTAAGTACAAGATGTTACTGCAGCCTTCTTAAGCACTGAGAAGTCCGAAAAAGAACAAAAAAACACTCTCATCAAAAGAACAAAATTAAGTTATTTATTTCAACGAATAAAAAGTCAGCTGATTTGGAAAATTCTGTTAGCGTTGAATGATATTATCTTGGAGTAATGGATGAATTCACCGATTGCCGCTTGACTGGACATCCGTCTGATGGTAGCTAAATTAAAAAAGGACTAGTAGGAGTAAGAAAATTACATTCAAACATCAATGCATCTTAAATGAGAAGGAAACATCTGTTACTGCAGCTCAAGTTTTACATATATAGATTCGATGGTGCTTGAATGCTTCAGCATCAAGATCATAGGTATTGGTCTAACAAACCACTTATCTCTAAAAAGATATTAATAAAATATGAGAGAAAATAAGAAAACGGAACCACCCACAAAATTTTCGAGACCTCAAACATTATAAGCGTCATGATATAGGTAGATGTAACTGGAATAACCGGAATTGTTACAGGAAAAATATCTCCCACAGAATGGCAGAGGTCCTCAATGAATATAGAACTGATATTAAATCACACAGGAGTTGCGATGAGCAGATCAATGAATAAGTCACATGATGCAAAAACTATGACAGCTGTCATTTTGATGGTGTAAAGAGCATTGGCCTAAAACTGCAACATGTTACTGCAATCTTCTCAAACATTGAAAAGTCAGCCAAAAGGTTCTGATGGCAAAAAAGGTACGAAGCCGAGTTATTTGTTAGTATGAATAAAAAAATCAATTTATGTGGGAAGCTTCATTAACGTTGAGTACTATAAATTTGGAGTGATGGATGGATTCATCTACCGCGACTGCAATGTAAGTAAAGCCAAAGATACCAGACTAGAAATGCATACTAATAAACGCTGTTATGGACTTTGACAACTAACTTCCTCGTTGAAGTTCCGGGCATTTGGGTTTAACTGTTTTGTTTTACGGCACTGAGTCCGGAATTATGACTCAAATGAAGGGATCTGTTTGGTTTCACGGCGCTTAATCCCGTATAATGATTCAAGCGAATGGATCTAAATCCCACATATCTTTGAAATAGAAATACACCAATACATCCCTTACTATTAACGGAGAATATTGGCATAGTAAGAGCAATGAGCCATGCGTACCGACATGGACGTGTCCGAAGGATCACATTATGCGAATGGATCGGTACGATTCATTATAAAAATACAGCGACAATGAACACGGCAGGGGGTGCAAAAGAATGTGACCAAAGCACCTCTGGATGGATAGGTTTGTGAAATACTATCAAAATTTTGTGTGACGAAATGGAACAGGACCGCAAAAGACCGAATCACTTAGGATCAATGACCGATTTAGCCTATATATTCTTAGGTTCATAACTTCTATACCATCACACAAAATTCAGTCAAAATTGGTACACACTAAGGTTTTGCTAAGATAATTCCTGAGAATGAAACTGAACCACGTTGTCACGCTTCTCTTGGTATCCCCAATAAAAACTGAGCGGAAATAAATATTTTTCCTGTAACTTCCTACCCGTTGCAGACAGCAATCTAAATTTTCGTCCAGTGCATTGGTTTATAATGTCCAGCAAAATCTAGGAAAAATCTACGAAATAACCTCTTCTGGTGTCTAAAATACTACACAAACAAAAACACAAATTACGCTAAATCCCGTGAATGAGACATGGGAGAGCAACTCACATTCAGTGAGCTTACACGCATTCTATTTTTAGACTCCCTCAATGGCACCTACAACCTAATGACGATTCCGAACGTCGTAGTTTGAGAAGCATTTACATCGATTACTCGAATACTCAAAGCGTTCGTCAGTCACATCGAGGTGACTGCCGCCCAAATAATGATAGGTGACTGTATGCTGGATTGAACCAGCGATCATGAGAACGTGCGATTTACTACGTCGGTTTTGTCACCCCGCACACTTTTGCATTCATGTAAAAGCATGTTGGTTGAAGTCAGTTCACCTGACTGAAATTTCTGTAACGATTTTCAGACCAGAAACTGTTGCAGAATTTTAAGTTGGGGCCTGAAATTATTTGGTTGCATTTTGAATGGTCTGGATGAGAGGCACCAGCAAAAGGAAATCATCTAATAAAGAGCACTATAATCACTTATAGGGATCAGAGTCTGTGACATGCAGAGGCTAAATTCATTGGTTACTTGAGCTTCAGTTGCATTCAAATTTTTCAATACATCTGAAGAAATGAGGTTTTATGATGAACGTGGAATCAATTGTGTTCAATTCAATGGAAAACTATGTCCATATCTTGCATTCCAAGAAATTTTTGAAAATAATTTCTTTATAATTTCAAAATGTTGGCATTCACGAAACTGTTTTAGAATCAATCTTTCTTGTGGTTCTTTCGGAAATGCTTCAATATTTCGCTATTTAGCCAAAGCTAGTTAGAAAATGCAAATTTCACATCTTTTCGAACAAGGGGCGTTTCATAATAAGGCAATAACAAATCTTTGCTGGTCTCCTTTATCTGTATACTCCGTTCCTATTCTGGAAGTGAAATATGAACAATATTTTTTATGATCTTAACTGTAGCCGTTTGAGCTTTGCAATGTTACCTGCTTTGTCTCTTTTTATCCTATAATTGGTATTTATGTCTCAATTTCCTGGATTCTAGCTTTAGCCGTTTCGGTTGGGAGATAATCAATCAGTCCGTTAGTCGATAAGTTAACAATTATATATACAAAGATATCCGTTTTTCGTTTTCCAATATAATTTCGAAACTTTTAATGAATTATAATGTGTGGACCCCCCTCTGGATTGGTTACAGCAGTGGATCTTTTTGAGGTAGTTTTCGATCCAGTTTGCACACATTTCAGACGGTATCTCGGCGATAACTTGAGGAATGCTGGTTTAAAATTCTCCAATGTTTGAGAATTATCCACTCAAACATGGTCTTTGATGTCGCCCCACGAAAAGAAAGTCTAACGGTGTCAAATCACATAACTTTGGTGGCCAATTGGCGTCGCCAAAATGTGAAATTATTCTGGAGATTTCTCATGCAATAAAACCAAAATCGGTCGTGTTGACACACGTTTGAATCACCACTTTTGTAGTAAATTTTAACTATTTTTACGCACTCTTCGATTGTTAAACGATTCATATTCAGCGATATAAATAACACTTTAGATACCTACCATTTGAGTAACTGACAGCCTTGACAGCCTTTCGGAGCCACTAAATGTGTAACCCTATATGTAGATATACATACATATAACCTTAATTTGATTATATTGGCGAATGCAGCATACATACGAGTTTGCCAATCACAAAAAAAAAAAAAAACAAGAGAAAACTTTTCAGCTACCAGCATCTTTGACAGTAAACTTACTTTGATTCTCGAATTTACAAATAGGAAAGTTTTTGTGATGTCCATGAAAGAAAACTACCACGTCCACAATCACGACAATACCCATTTTATCTATGAAAACTGCCACAGTTATCACTGCTGTCCAAACACTCCCACGGAAACTTTTCCAATCTGTAAGCACACGCTGTAACTTGTAAGTGCTCCCAATACTCGTAGAATCCTTGTTCGTGTTCATGTTTCATGTTTACACTTTCCTGCGCCCATTAGTGTCGCTGATTTTAATAATATACGAGTACATTGCAAGTCGTAGTCATAAATTAACTCTTTGCACATAAATTTCCAACTAAATTAGTTTTTTTCCCCACTTTTTTTCCTCCGTACAAGATAAGAGCAATGCAAACAAATGGTTTGATATAACTTCCAAAGAAAATGTAAGCCAAAGACTGCAGGTACTTGTGTGTGTGTGCTCCTGACTGGTACGTGCAGCAGTGAAAAATTATCCTTCTATATATAGAGTGGCATAATACGTTTACTTAATCCCTTGCGGAGGCCGACAAGCTTTTAGAGGTATTACAGTTAATTTGTAGAAACTTTTAAGATGCAATTGTGGATAGTGCACTGAACCACTTGAGGCAGTTTTGTTTAAGTTGCAATGTATGAAAAGAACTGTAACTAAAACTTTAATCGGTTGATATGAAAAATAACAATTTGGTCTGTAGATTGGTTTCTGATTTCTTTCATTCATAGGAAATGGAATTCATTGGGGGGGAAAAACAAAAAATTGATGTCAATTAAATCGTGTTCATTAGGTTGCACATATATCAGTTTTCCTAAAGCTGCACGACATTTACAGCTACACCAACAAACAGCCAGATATGATGTGCAAGTGAGAGCAAAGAAGACAGAATTTGGGAAAAATGTCATTTATTTCTCAACATAATCTATTTTTGTAGCTCGATATATTTTTTCCTGCGATATTCAACAGCTTCTATATTTACTTACTATTTATAGTAGGAACTGTCAACTTCCTTAAAAGACCCATCAACCACAGACTCCACCCCTTCATTGTTTTCAAATCTTTTGCCACCGAGGCATTCTTTCAAGTTTGGAAATAGAAAATAGTCAGAGGGAGTTAAATGTGACGCGTATGGTGCGTGATGTATTGCTTCACCTTACTTTTCTTGATATGAAGGTTATGGTTGTGATATAAAGTGCCCAGTGGGCCACAGGCAAGCGAGCAAAACTGGCGCTGTGGGATGAACCAAACGTAATGTTACGATGCCTAAATTTAATGTATTACTTTTGGCCCTCGCAATAGTGAATGTATGAACTGGAACATTGTCTTAATGAAACAATGCATCATCCAACATAAATTAGCATAATATTCGTCGTTGATGATATTTCCATGCGCATCCCAAAAAACAGACGCCAAGACCTGCCCTTGGTAACGTCTTCGCCTTTGTTGGACACGATTCTTCCATTCCAGCCTACTGCCTTGAATGTTCCTTTATCTCTGGCGTGAAGCCGTGGACCCATGACCCATCCATATGGCTACAAATCGACGCAAAAATTCGGCTTCATTGCGGTGAAATATCGCCAAACACTCTACTGAAATATCTTCACCAAACAGTTTTTGCTCTATTGAAAGCAAGCGCGGCACCCATCTTGCTTCTCATATTCAAATCTACGGTAAATATTAAATATTCGTTGTACTTTTGGCCTTTTGCCCTTCATCAGAAACAATACTATTTCCCGTAAACCTTCCCCGCATGGATGTTAAACGATTATGATCTTACCCATTTAGTAATTTCAAAACCCCGGTCTGGCAAGGCTGTGAGCTGTTGCATGCCTGTCATCTGAAGTGCCATTTATTTTTTAAAGGTTTAGCAGTTACGAATATGCATCATTTAAACGATGCACATTCGTAAATGCCAGGTATGTAACAGCTCACAGCCTTGTCAGACCAGAGTTTTGAAATCACCGGGGTTTTGAACTTACTACAAAAGTGGTGATTCAAACGCGGACACTTTTCGTGTATTACGGGGTGATTATGGTCGTCATAATCGACCTATTGTGCAAGGAATTGGCAAGATTATAAAGAAAGTTAAAGAGACTGAAATCGTTATAGATGTAGTCAAGCCTGTGCATCATCGCAACGCACGCACTGTCAAAAATATCGCTTCTGTTGGTGAAAGTGAAGCGGATAATCCGAACTTCAATTCAGAGCGCTATGGTCGTATGATAACTGATTTTTTTTTTTTTTTGCCTGCAATAGAAGATTATGAATTGGACGATATGTGGTTTCAGCAAGACGGAGCCAGGTACCACACAACACTACCGCTTTTGGCTTTATTGCATAAGAAGTTTCCAGAAAGCGTAATTTCACGTTTTGTGGACGTCAGTTGGCCACCATTTTTTTTTTTTTTTTTTTTTGAGGGATACGTCCGTCTTTAGGCGGATGATTTCCAAACGTTGGAGTATTTAAAAACCAACATTTGTCCAACTATCTCCGAGATACCGCCCGTAATGTGCAAAACAGTGGTGGAAAACTACCTCAAAAAGGATCCACTGCTGCAAACAATCCAGTTGCAGTTATTGAAATGTTTGTATTTTGTACATAAATGTAAAGTCCAAGCATTATAATGAAATAAAAGTTTCATCGAAATCATAGCTTCATGTGTGTTTTATTTAACACTACTTTTGAAACCGAAAAATGGATAAATCTACATAAATTGATGTGCATGATATGTATTTTATTGCCTATTCCAGCAACAATTTAAAACATTATCACTTTGACAAAATCTGCTGACTTGACAGCTAATTTGGAAGTGGAAATGACGTAACTGACAAACAAACCGTATAGTATGGAAGTTTCCAGAAAGTGTAATTCCACGTTTTGGCGAGGTCAATTACCAACAAGATCATGCGATTTGATGCCGCTAAACTGGGCCTACGTCAAAGAACGTGTTTGCGCGGATAATCCCCAAATGTCCAAAATGTGCGAAAAAGGACCCAGGAAAATTATCTCAAAAGGATCCACTGTTGCAACCAATACAGAAACGGTCATTTAAATGACATTATATTTTGTACGTAAGGGCAAGGTACAAGCATTATAATAAAATTAAAGTTTCATCGAAATCATAGCTTTTTGTGTGTTTTATTTAACTTTACTTTTGATACCCGTTACTGACTGTGTAGTCTTCTTCTATGAAAACACAAACTATATTGCATCCCCCGGATGGGATATGGAAGAGGCCCTTTCATTCATTGTGCTCATAAGCTTTCCATTTATTAACCCACAGAAATGGTCCGCCCAACTGTGTGATGATGATCCGGTATGTCAGTTCGAGACTCATCGCTTCGTCGACCATCTCGACATCAGCACCTCGAAGGGACTGCCGTTTAAAGAAAGATAGATGGCTGTATCACAGGTCAAACCCACGATCGTACGAATTACAGCCGCTTGTACTAACTATAGTGCCATAATCTTACGTTTCTCTTTTAAAAAGATTTGAGCTTTTCATATATTAAAGATCTTACGTTTTTCCTTGAAACAAATTTGTAGTTTTTACATATCTAAAAATTTTGAGGTAGAAATGGGAAGCTTCATTTTCGTACTTTTTCGAAAAAGAAATAGAATTTTCTATTGAAATAACTAGATTACAGGCTGCCACCATATCTTCACGCGATTATTAGCAAAAGAAACACACATGATTGACACACTCGTGCATTTTTTTTTTTCTATGTGCCTTCATCAATCAAGCCGGTAAAGTTTTGATCAAGCGTTTAAGTTACTGAATAGCATTGCAATTTCGAATACATCAATTCGTATATCTTCATGTCTATAAGAGAGCATACATCAAATACAATTTATGTACAATCACAAACAATTGGATGGAATCAAATAACAAAGTTTGTTTCACTTTGAGCAAAAGCATACTCAATCGCCCGCAAAACTTTTCTCTTTAAAAGTAATCACAAACGTATAGAAAATTATTTGAACTATAACGCAGTGGATGCCCCATCAAGTAGCAGCAACTACATTTGTGAAAATCAATATTATATTACTGGAGCCATCAGTATATGTTCAACCACCCTATAGGCAATAATATAAGGATATATGTGAGCATCCGGAGATCTGGACCGCATCGTTGATAAAAACCATTTAAGGTATTGCAAAAACTCTGCTGCCACCTCCGCCTAAATATTATCGGTATGTGTCAGCTGCCGCCTGGCTGGTCACGCTGACGCCAACATACTTTTCTCCCATTAGCTATTTCACAAAAGAAAAAAAAAACTTTTTACCCGTTTCTCAACAGTTTCCTTTTATTTCTTTAGACACTTTGGGATGAAGCAGCCCTCAATTGCAGCCCTTACGCTGAGTGGCGGCGCATCAGTAATGTTGCGGTGGTGGTGTTAGATGAAAAAGGAAGTAGAAATAAACTTTAGCAAACTTAGCAAATTGTTACATATTTTACGACTAATTTCCTCCTCCCACAACACCGTGCAGGCGTACATGCAACCTGTGTGTTATGATCAAATGAAATGAAGCAACTAACGCCGTCACCCAGACGTTTGGGTTGCGCTCCTATTAACCCATCATGGTCGTTGGAAAACAAAATCAAGGCACTTTTCGGTAATTGTTGTAATGGCGTAATGTAAGAGGTCATTAATGTGATATTATGAAAATAATTGTATTTTATGGTAACCAGCAGTATTTATGACAGGGCTATGTGCTGCGCTGGTGGAGAAGTTTAATGAATTATCCTTCCTTCTTTGCAACTGCCCCGCCCTGGCGGACAGGCGGGGATCAACACTGGGACTTAGGAGATTTGGACCATTCCGACTTAAGAGCTTCTTGAGGCGCTCAGGATGGTCCAACGGGGGAAACTAGGGACATCGATATCTCTAGTTTTCGTGGTATCACAATAGACTATACAATCTAAATGACTGCAACACTGACTGCAACACAGACCTAACCTAACCTTACCTAACATCATTTTTCTAGGTTATTTGTGGTACCAAGGCAATAAGTAAGGTAATTTTCTTAAATAATATGAAATTGCTTTACAGAAAATCCGATAAATAAGAATTGTGAGGGCGGTCACACTATATGTAAATGGTCTTGAATGGAGATAAGTAGTGTCCATACCAATAAAAAGACGAACGTTCTTCTTAAACTAAAACAGAAATTTCAGTCAAGTGACCTAACTTATATACTTCTTCACTCGAAGTTTTTTTTTTTCTTTGATGCAATAGTGTAAGAGCACGCAGAAGGATGTGACACACAGCTACATCCTTATCAAATAATACAGGGTGTCCGTCGGGAAGGTATACCACTTTGTTTGTTTATAATTTGTGATTAAATGAAAGAGAATGGATCTTATATTGATAAATGTTTTTATTTAATGTCTGCAATTATGTATGGAATACAATATCAGATAACAAATGCGAGCCCTTTTGAGTACATTTTTCATTACATTCTCACACATTTCACGCGGTATTTCATGAATTTCATCACGATTATTTCGTTTGAGTTGCTCAAGCGTTTCTGGTTCGTTTGTATAAGCCTTGCTTTTCAGAGATATCGTCACAAAAAGAAGGCCGGAGCAGTCAAAACAGGTGATCGTGGAGACCAATCAACATCACCATTTCTTGAAATAACTTGTTGCGGAAAGAGGTCTCGCAGCAATTCCATTGTAATCCTGGCTGTATGCGATGTGGTACCGTCTTGTTGATACCAAATGTTAATCAAGCCCAAAGCATGCAGTTGTGGCATTAAAAAGTTTTCAATCATATCACGATATCGCCCCCCATTGACAGTTACCGTAACGCCGTTTTTAGTTTCAAAGAAGTAAAGTCCAATGATGCCTCCTGACCAAATTGCACACCAGACCGTCGCTTTTAATGGATGCAAAGGTGACTGATGAATAATTTGAGCAGTTTCCATTGCCCAGAATCGACTATTCTGTTTATTCACATATCCATTGAAATGAAAATGTGTATCGTCACTCTTTATGATTTTTTCATGAAAATCGGGGTTGTCATGGGCGAGCTCTAACATTCTATTGGCATATGTACGGCGGCGTAAATGGTATTGTGGAAGAAGCTTTTGTGTCAACTGAATCTTAAATGGAAACAAATGCAAATCCTTGTGCAAAATTGTAGGCAAAGTTGTTCTTTGAAGACCAATCTCCTGAGCACGACGTCGAATTGCAGTTGATGGATTGTTTTGAACACTTTCTTGAGCAGCAGTAATGTTTTCAGCCGATCTAGCAGTACGTTGTGGTCCATGCTTGGCCCTATCAGCTACAAACCCTCTTTCTACGAAATCATTCACTACACAATAAATAGTGCGTCTTGTTGGCACGTTGCTTCTCCCAAAAATTTCACGTGACTTTCTCATCGTCACAGTAATCGATGATTGATTTTGATAAAATGTTTTAACGATTAAAACACGTTGGTTTATCGAATATTTTTCCATAATAAATTTGCCACGTCTCTACTTCACGACTGTCAAATATGAACTGTCAAGACTAATGTTTGCCAAAATGGCAGCAAAACAAATTAGTATACCTTCCCGACGGACACCCTGTATTATTGTATGTATGATACCCTAAGGGGTATGGCAAAGCCATCCATTTGTATTCGCAAAACTAAACTTACTAAAAGCTTTATGTTTGGTAAATTAAGTGCTATTGAATAAAAACAAATGGTTATAGAAATATGTATGTTAAATATGTAATTTGTGTGGGAGGTGCCTCTGCAGAAAGCAAGTACTGCAAAGAGTTTTATAGCTCTATGGGGCTACAAGAGAGTCAGCGACTCTCATCAGGATAATGGCCAAAGACCACCATGTTCAAAACGTGAGACAAATTTTCAATTCAAATTAGGCAAGAATATCAAATCGCACAAATATTTAGCAGACAGACATCTATGCTAATTTCGCATTATAAAAAGTTATTACTGTTTCAGCTACGACTGATCTTACACAAAGAATTAAGTGGTTTCAGCAATTTTTACGGTGTATAATTTTGTTGAGCTTGAGCTAAGAAGTTGCATCACATTTTCTTCACGAAATGGAATTTCTGCTGCACAGAATTGCCTTTGGTAAACAGAATCGTCGACTGACAATCACAAACTTTGCTGATGTTGTTGGCATTTCAAACAACAACTCTCTATGAACTCTATTTTAAAAAATATTTTCGGTCAAATCTTGGCCGCTACAAAAGCACTTTATTGAAAAAAAAATCATCACCTTCAGACACGCAAAGAGATAATTTCTGGCTATCGGCACATTATAAAACACTCACTAAGGGAGGTGAGAATTGAATGAAGGCTTATAAACCAGAATTAATTGACCAACTGAATATCGAATATTGTGCCAAAGCCGAAGCAATGCTGAAAGATTTAGACAAGTCGCTCAAAAATAAAGGTTATGCTGACAGTTTTCCTCGCTTGACGTGGTATTGTGTGCATCATGAGTTTCTTACCATTGCATTACGATGCAAAACGCTTGATAAAAACTGAAATGACTCCATTCTACGAATAAGGGATTACAGCGGAAAAATTTAATTTATATAAATCGGTTGCTAAACAGATCTGGCAAGGCTATCAGCTGTAAAAATACCTGTCATCTGAAGTGTTATTTATTTAATGAAAGGTTTGCCATTTACGAATATGGATCGTTTAACAACCGAAGAACGCATATACATAGTTAAAACCTACTACAAAAGTGGCAATCCAAACGTGGGCTGTCAATCGAACAAAATTTTCTTCAACGATGAAGCTCATTTCTAACTCGGTGGTTACGTCAACAAGCAAAATTGTCACATATTGGGCTCAAAGAATCCAGAAGTGATTGTGAAAAAGCCATTGCATCCGGAATAAGTGAGTGTTTGATGTGCATTGTGGTCGGAAGGTGCCATTGAGCCGTATTTTTTCGAAAACGACCTCAAAGGATCCACTGCTGCAACCAATCCAGAGGCAGTAATTTAGATGATATTGTATTTCGTATAAAATGGCAAGGTTCAAGCATTATAATAAAATAAAAGTTACATTGAAATCACAGCTTTATGTGTGATTTATTTAACTTTACTTTAGAAATCGGAAATGAACAAGGCGCGTAGCTACATGGTCAATTTCTCTCAAGTTTTGTAGTCAAATTTTAAAAATTTTTCTATGGAGGGTACCAGAAGGGATGTGGTTACCCTGATTTTTTACCATTACGGTATAACGCAATATAGAAAAAAAATGTGAGTTTAAAAAAAAAATGTGAATTTGAAAAAAAAATGTGAATTTGAATGTGAGAATATTCAATGAACTTATACGCATTCTATTTTTAGAATCACTCAAATACCTACAGTTTTACGACCACTCGAACATCACAGTTTGAGAAGCATTCACAAGACTTGTCGACTTAATTGACTAATCAAAGTGTGCGTCAAACACAAGGAGATGATCTCCGCTCAAATAGTGACAGGTGTCTGCATCGCGAATTGAACCTGTGATCATGCGAACGTTAGTCACGTGTACTAAACTTCGCACCACGGTTGGTCACATCGCAGTTTACGAATTGAGAATTATGGTGGAGAAATTACATTTTTATAAATCGATCCATTTGCGTGAGAGATATCACAAAATGTGTCAAGGCTCTGGGCAAATATGATGCAGCATTTAAATATTTGTGAGCGATTTTTCCTAAAATTTCATATGCTAAAATCAAAGAAGACATATTTGCAGGCCCTCAGGTTAGGAAGCTATTAAATGATGGCAATTTTTCACAATGTTTATTGGAGAAAGAATATATAGCCTATTAATCTTTCAAGAGCATCGTGAACAGTTTTCTTGGAAACAACAAGAGTGAAAACTACAGGCAAATTGTTGCTGAATTATTGAAAAATTATTACGGATTGGGTGAATATCACTCTAAATGCATTTTCTTAATTCGCATTTAGATTCTTTGCCACAAAACTTAGGTGCGGTAAGGGACGAGCAAGGGGAGGGTACTCACCAAGATTAAATGAAATTTGAAAGAAATTATCAAGGATTTTGGGACAAAAGCATGCTGAGAGACTATTGTTGGACTCTAATACGTGAAACCGAATCAACAAGATTCAAACGATGTTCAAATAACGCCTTTCACTTTTGAAAATTCTTTGATTTTTAAAAAAACTAATGATTTTTTATGTAAAAAAACGAACAAAAACTTCTTTTGTGTCTCAAACGTGACGTGACACAGAAAAAAAAATTTACAGATTCAAATTCAACCCACCAAATTACCCCATTAGTTGTTCCAGTCCAAAACCTTGTGGGTTAGTGTAAGTATTTCTCAAGCTGACGTTCGGAATAGTTGTTAAACCGTTCATTCCGTTGAGTCTGCCTAAATATAGAATGAATGTAAGCTCAATGAATGTCAGAAGCTCTTCCATATCCCCCATTCATAGGACACAAGAATTTTTTTAATATAAGTTTTGAATTTAAGAATGTATGGATTAAATCGATTATTTGCATGGGAGTTACCAGAAGAGGCGTGGTTAATCGCTCGATTTTCGAAATACTATGTAGCATAATAAACCACCACCATAACGGACTACATCTGAGGTTAATGCATTTTATGTACAAGAAGTTGCTGATGAAAAATGGAATTTCCGAAAATCGGAGAATTTGTGTGGGAGGCACCAAGAGGGATGGGCCGATATAGCACATTATTATATAGCCAGGCTACAATCTGACAAATTAATAGGCTGCGATGATCTTTAAGAAATTTTTTAAAGACATAGTCGTCCTACGATCTGACAAACTGATAGACTGCTGTAATCTTTAAAAACTTTTATAAATGTTTTCATGTCTATTAGCCAGCTATACAGACGGACATCGCTCAATTCCATTACAAAGTCATAAAACACATTTGGTCAAAACACACTGGCCTCTTTAAACGATTCCTTATGAGTACTATATAATATCAAATGATATACTTATATTCCTTCGGTCGAAAGTATACAAATATTTGTTATTCACTCTGTTATCTTCCAACTCTACGACATTTCTATAGCGTAACTTTCCTTACTAACTGATAAAGAAATATTCCTTTATTTCCGTATTTCCTTTGAGTATATAACAAGTAGGTAATTCTCTTAAGGCACATAGAGTACTACACGTTTGGGATGTTGCCAACCATCCCACGTCCATTGCGACTTTATTAGATTTCACAGATTTCCCACTTCCGCCTCACTGAATTTGTCAATTTAAACCACTGCGACTTGGTGAACAATCTTCCAAACACAAAGGACACATGGAATCTTTTACACCGATGTGTTGTCATTTAAAAACAAAATACATGAATACTGAATGATCACGCATCAGAAAGAAAAGGAAAGAAAAAAACAACAGAAAAAATGTGACAATTTTTTGGTATCCCTTTATAAAGAAGTGAAACGAGACATATCTGTGTTGTTGTTACGCTCATAAATAATTAAAATGTTATTCTTTATTCCCTGAGGAAATGCGAAAAAACCAAATAAATAATAAACCCAGATTTGAGACTAATCCAAGCGGGGCGTACGAATTGTTCGCAACAAATTGAGGAGATTCCAATTGTGGTAAGAAGAACAGCAACAATTCATTGCCGCCATTCAGTGCCTGGGACAAAAATTGTGTGTGGTGGCCGCTTCTACGTGCGTGCATATCCAATAACACATAAGAGTTAGCCATGATAACTTCTGGTGCTCGTATTTACATTTTGGTACTTTTTTAACAGCTTATCGTTTGGATTATAAGTGCGTTTCTTCTAACCCACAACAAAAAATGACGCACAGTGTTGCGTTTCCTTCGCACGAATAGATAAAATTAAAAATATGGAGAATTGAAATATGATAATTAATGTGACACTAATATCAAATAATACGAAAAACGAAAAAGATACATCGAACAGCGCCTTGAGTATTTTGGTCCTAAAAATATATAATGTTGTAATATCGGGTGGTTTTTTAAAATTTACGGTTTTCAAGTTGGCAGCACTGGTTGATAATGGCGTCCAAACGTCATCTGTCAAAGTGAAAAGTGTACAGTATACTCTGCCATTTCATCATGGAAAGACTAACAAACGAACAACGATTGCAAATCGTTGAAATTTATTATCAAAATTCGTGCTTTGTGACAAATGTGCATCGTTTGATACGACCATTTTATGGTCGTCATAGTCGACCTGTTGAATCAACAATTCGTGCTGTTATCTCCAAATTTCGCACCAAATTTACTTTGTTTGACATAAAACCATCGACTTGCGTGGGTAGAGTGCATACCGAAAAAAATATTGCAGCCGTAGCGACCAGTGTTAATGACGATGGTGAAATGTCAGTTCGTTGCCATTCTCAGCGTTTGGGCATGTGTTACTCGACCACAAGGAAAATTTTACACGTCGATTTAGGTTTGAAAGCCTATAAAATTCAACTCACGCAAGAATTGAAGCCGAATGAGCTACCACAACGTCTAATTTTTGGTGAATGGGCCTTACAAAGGCTCCGTGAAAATCCGCTGTTTTATCGAAAAATTGTGTTCAGCGATGAAACTCATTTCTTGTTGAACGGATACGTACACAATCTGTCGCATGTTGAGTGATGAACAGCCACATGTCATACATGAATTACCGATGCATCCCGACAAAAACTACAGTCTGATGTGGTTTATGGGCTGGTGGCATCATCGGTCCATTTTTCTTCAAAGACGACCGAGGAAGAAACGTTACCGTCAGCGGCGAACGATATCGAGTCATGGTACGCGATTTTTTTTGCCCAAATTGGCTGAGTTGAACTTGGTTGACATGTGGTTTCATCAGGACGGTGCAACATGCCACACTGCTCGTGAAACAATGGATATGTTGAGGGATGAATTTGGTGAGCAGCTTATCTCTTGATTTGACCCTGCGAGTTGGCCCCAAAGATCTTGCGATTTAACTCCTCTTGATTATTTCTTGTGGGGTTATGTCAAGTCGTTAGTCTATGTGGACAAGGAGAACACTATTGAAGCCTCACAGGATAACATAACACGCGTTATTCGTAGAATAAGGGCCGAAATGCTCGAAAAAGGGACGAAAAATTGGATCTTCCGAATGGAAATTTTGAGACGGAGCCGCGAACAACGCTTACATGAAATTATCTTTAAAAATTAAATGACAAAGGCCAATTTATCGATTCTAATAAAAAATTTTAATATATGATGCAAATTTGAGTGTTTTATTCGATTTTTAAAAAAACTACGATTAAAAAATCACGCTTTACCTGACACAACGTTATCCATTTAGTGGTTTGAAAACCACAAAACGGTCTGGCAAGGCTATCAGCTGTCAAATACCTGTCATCTGAAGTGCTATTTATTTAGTGAATGGTTTGCCATTCTCGAATATGGATCATTTAACAACCGAAAAACGCGTAGAAATAGTTAAAACTTACTATAAATGTGGTGACTCAAATGTGGTCACTTTTCGTGCGTTACGGAGTTATTATAGTCATCATAGTCGACTTATTGTGCAAGGAATTGGCAAGATAATAAAGAAATTTGAAGAGACTGGAAGCGATGTGGATCATCGCAGTGTATGCACTACCGGAAATATCGCTTTTTCCAAAATGACGCTGGAAGAACTTCAGAGCGCTTTGGCCATATGATAAGTGACATTTTTTTGGCCTGCAGTTGAAGATTACGAACTGAACAGTATGTGGTTTCAACAAGACGTCACGAACCACACAACACGACCGATTTTGCATGAGAAGTTTCCAGAAAACGCAATTTCATGTTCTGACGACGTCCAAGCTCATGCGATTTGACGCCGTTACACTTTTTTGTAGGGCTGCGTCAAAGACCGTGTTTACACGGATAATTTCCAAACGTTGGAGCATTTAGAAACCAATATTCATCAAATTTTAGCCGAGATACCACCCGAAATGTGCGAAAAAGTGGTCGAAAACTAACTCAAAAGAATTCACTGTTGCAACCAATTCAGAGGCGGTCATTTAAATGACATCAAATTTCGTACATTCAAGTAATGGCAAGATTCAAGCATTATAATGAAATAAAAGTTTCATCAATATTATAGCTTTATGTGGGTTTTATTTAACTTTACTTTTGAAACCGAATAATGGATGACTCCGTATATAGGATTTTAATACTGACACCCTCTTTTGGTCACAGCTTCGTGGAATAAAATGTGTTATTTTACGCCTGGACAACGTGAAATATTACAAATTTACCGAAGAAGTTTTGAGCAAAATTAAAAGTCTATCACGATTGCTGTATAAAAGTTTGTGCGATAAGTTCAAAAAACTAGATTGCTAGTGGGCAGCCATCACAATCCCTTGATCGTACATGTATACGGATCCACAGAAACATCGACCAGCAATCGACGTCAAAAACACAACATTTCAAACACCAGACTGGCGAGATCTTGGCACAAAGATCTCGGACTAATCGCTTACAAGTTCCAATTTTTTGAGCAATTGGGGGTAAATGATCATCAATTTCGTTATCACATTTAAATCTGAAACTTACAACAGGAACAGACCACCTTTTGTGATCCCAAATTAAAGGTATGAACTTGAATAATCTCTGATTTCAGGAAGATGGCACACCAAGCCATACAATCTAATGAAAAACCGATCGGTTAAGTATTCAACTCGGCACTATTTGAGAAAGTTCTTCAAATTTTCGAAGAATTTTGACAACAAAACCTTTGGGTGGCATTTAAAATATACTGAATCAGATTACATTGTAGGTATTATATCAAAAAATTGTTAGGCTAAAAAAATATATCATACTATAACATTTTTCCAAATTGCCTGATTGACAAAAAAATTGGAATTTGATAAATCCGGGACAACACTCATGGAGTAGATAAGTATGTTTGCAAGGATAACAATAACTGAAACTAAGACTTAATAAATATAGGCAAAGATATTCAACGTACTGTTACCAACTTCAATAAACTTCATATTAAGACAATGTAGAATATAGAACCACAGAATTTTTGCGAATGGTTTTAATTGAAATTTAAAAAAAAAAAAACAGTCACTTTTTTACAAAGAAAAAAAAAAAAAGAATTATGCAAATAATGAATAATGAATAAATCTAAACTTTATTATACAATTCTTACACTAGAATGTGGAATGGTCTCCCACATTTCTTCCAAGGTTCAAATTTCTTAAGGTCTGTAAAGATTAAATCAATTATTTTGGCATGACATTTAAGTCTTTATTTAGAATAGTCAGGATGGACTGTTTTGCCCTGTAACGTAACGCCATTTTTTAAAAAATTCCATTGTACCTCTCCTGTAGAATCCTCCTCCCTGTTGTCAACAACTGGAAGAGCCGGTTTTCAAAACCTAAAGCTTTTTCGTCAGCAAAAGTTTCTGACGAGTCACTATCGACATGTGTGGCCTGATGTTGTCCTGATGAAACACAATTTCTCTCCAATTTGTAAGTGACCAATTTTTCATCACTAGTCACCATCTACTTCAGAAACGGGTGATCTTTGCTACTATTCAGTAGAGATTCCCGAAAGAAAATTCGGTCCATGAGGTTTTCTTTGCTTTAACTAATGTGACACCACTACATTGACCTTTGTTTGGTAACCAATCTTATTCCAGTGGTTCTAAATGTTTTTTTGTATAATATTCAGCTTCTGGGCAATTGAACCAGTTCTTACATTACAGTCGAACTTAAGGGTATTCACTATTTTATCGACAATTTTGACAATTGACGTTCCAGAGCATGATACAAGGGTGGTCCCAAAATTAGCCGACCTAACGAGGAAGACAAAAAAGTAGAAAAAAAATGTTCTTTATTTTCCAACATAATCTCCTTTTACACTGGATACACTTTTGACAGCGGTATTTAAAAGCTTCTATACCCTGTTTATAGTAAGAACTGTCAAACTTCTTAAAAAAGCCGCAGATTCCGGCTTTTCATTGTTGGAAAATCTTTCACCACCGACGCATTTTTTCAAGTTTAGAAATAGATAATAGTTCGAGGAAGCCAAATCTGGCAAAAAAGGTGCGTAATGAAACAATTCAAGTTTTAATTCATTCATTTTGGCCATCGCAATAGTGGTTGTGTAAACTAAAGCATTGTATTGATGAAACAACTTTCCTTTTTTCCCACAATCTCATCACCTAAATAAACGCTGCAATAAATTAGCATAATATTCACTATTGATGATTTTTCCATTCTGCAGTTCATCAATAAAAATAATCCCAATGCGCATCTCCAAAAACAGGCGCCATCAACTTGCCTGCAGATGTAACCGCCTTCGCCTACTTTGAACACAATTCTCCCATTCAAATCCACTGCTTTGACTATTCCTTTGTCTCAGGTGTGAATTAGTGGGCGCATGCCTCATCCATGGTTATAAATCGATGCAAAAATTCGGCTTTATTGTGATGGAACATCGCCAAATACTCTACTGAAATATCTTTACGACTCTGTTTTTGCTGTACAGAAAGCAAGCACGGCACCCATCTTGTGCACAGCTTTCTCATCTTCAAATCTTCGGTCAATATACCTATACGTTGCATAGCACTTTTTGAAATGCCTACTATTTCAATTAGCTCACGCGCCCTCAGCCGATTCAGACGATCACCCAATACCTTTTTGTGGATTGGTCGACCACTACGGTGTTCTTCTTGGCAGCTCGTACGGCCTAGTTTAAACTCTGTTACCTAATATTTTAGAGTCGTAAACGAGAGAGCAGATTCAGAGTAGAATATAGCTCAGCTGGATTGAGACTTTTCAAATGGAAATATTGAATTACAAAACGGAGAGACAAATTTTTTCACGATAGCAAATTCACTGAGATTATTTACTTTTGATGACTCTAATAAAAATACTAAACAATATGGCGTCTTGAAACTTAAAAATATGTTTTTTAAAGTTGCCACTTTTCACCAACATAATTTTTTTCAAACTACTGGCACCATCTATACATCAGGTCGGCTAGTTAGGGCGTTCCCAAATCGTTAACATGCAAATTAGCGGAAAGGAACCGACAAAAACAATATTGCGCATGAATGGCTATTACTCAAATCCCCTTGCATCCCGTGAATAAGACATAGGAGAGCTTCTTACATTCAGTGAGCTTACACGCATTCTATTTTTCTACGCGCTCAATGGGACGTACTGTTTAGCGACAATTCCGAACTTCACAGTTTGGGAAGCGTTAGAAGACTTCTCTATTACCCGACCACTCGAAGTGTTCGTCAGGCACATCGAGGTAGTCGCCGCTCAAATATTGATAGGCAGTTGTATGCGGGATTGAACTTACGATCGCCCGAACTATAGTTATGTGTACTAACCATTGCGCAACGGTAAGACTATAAACACTATTCTAGTTTTCAACCATCAGGCTTGCGTTTTCGCCTTTGACGAAGAAGAACTGTAAAATGAGGCATATTCTGCGATATTTGACGTGCACTTCAACTGAGAGACAAAGAAGGACAAAACTAACTGAATGGGTTTTCTAGTATCAAGTCTTGTCCTTCTAGCGCCATCTAGCGTAATACAACCGCATTTGCACAACCGGAGATACAGGTAGCCAAAGCCATATATTGGAAAAATTATGCATTTCGTTTTACAATACTTCTCCGATTTCAACAAACATTGAGATACGAGCATACGGGCCCAAGGAGGAATTCTATTGTAACTATTCATCTATACAAATTGGATGTTCCAACTTGTATATTCCACTTCCGAAATTCCCAGGTATAGTTGGAAGCTTATCATACTTAGTATACTTGCATTAAGGATGATGGTAGTTGAAAATCGATCATATCGGTACACATTTTGGTATAAATCGTTTACAAGTATATCGGGCTAGATTATTGGAAAGTTTGGAAAGTTCGAACGGTTGAAAAAATGTATTTTGCCCCCCTTCATACCCCTTCCAATTTCTGTACATGCCGCGATTTACTGTGCGACATCCCGAAATGGCTTTCAAGTGGTTGTATCCGAGCATTGCGTGTGATATTGCCACCAGAGGCCAGCATCCCACCAGTCGTCCTATACCTACTCTTTGTACGAATTTGAAAACTAATTATGCTTATGGAATTATGGGGATTCTCATAAATTAAAGTGTTTTTCACATTAATTTCAGCACTCAATATTCGCCGCTGCTTGCATGCAAATTCTGTTACGACACTACTACATTTACAAACTGTTCATGTACATGAACCTTTTAATGTGTGCATCTATATGTGCGCCAACAAGGTTTTATGTGTATCCTAGGTATTTATTACATCCTTGATACATCCTTATATGCGTTTCAAGGATATGTTGTTTAGGTATTTGCTTCTGTTTAGTGTAATGCTTTTACTTTTCTAGCGGGATATTTGCTTTTGTAGTTTTAATTAAAGTCGAAAACCATTTTTGTGTATTTGAATGCAAATTTCATGTTGACGTTGTAGGTTGTACAAGGAAATTAGACTCTCTGTCTCGTTCCTATCCCCTTCCCCTTCTTCCGCAGCCTTTATAACTTTATTTAAATTTTTATAAATTAAAGTGTAATTTACTATGCACTATTATGTTAACAAAAGTTAAGACTCTCCAATTATTTGCTATAGTTTTATTTAGTCAGAGAAGCTTTTGAAAACTTTGTGCTATGAAACGTGTGAGGGTTGGGATATAATCACCTATTAACAACTACTTTCGTTAAACGACTAGCATAGATATTTTACCAACTGCTAAAGTCAGTTTTGGGTTTTTGGCGTAGTGCATTGGATGAATATTAAAGTACACAAATATCTCCCTGGATCCTGTGAACGATATATTTGAAAGCATCTCAGGCACGTTTTACTTTTAGGCTTACACAAGTGTAAGCTGTGTAGTGGCAGTACCAACTGACAGTTTTGAAAAAAGATTTACTTCATTCGTCTACTCGAACTATTCGCCACCAGTTCCGAACTATCGGAACTGTTAAACAATATATGTAATATTTAGCGAAAACACATAAAGAATAGGGATGGTAATACCGCATAAGTCTACAGATTATTAATTGTTTGTTGAAACAATTTGGAAGTTTGAATATGTTATATCTCGAATCTAAGGATTGGTTTTTCACCTATTTGAGTCTGACTTTCTGTGAAAAGTGTCAGTGAAGACACTTTTCTATATGAAAATATGAAAAGTATCAGTGAAGACACTTTTCTATATGAAAGGTGTCAGCGAAGACACTTTTCTATATGAAAGGTGTCAGTGAAGACACTTTTCTATGTGAAAAGTGTCAGTGAAGACACTTTTCTGTATGACTTTCTCTATACATATATAAGGTATAGCAAACAGAATTACATTATTTTTCTAATAAATAGCGTTAGTTATCTGTGTTTCGATATATATACATATATAGGTATATGTATATTATATGTATAATGCAATTCTTTTTGCTACACCTTATATATGTGTATACAGTTTTGTTATTCATTGAATAAAATCTCTTACTTTTCCTCAGGTCATGTTTGTTCTATTCTATAACAAAGTGAAGAATGTGTTTCATTAAAATTCTTTGCCATTGTCAGTTAAGTAAACGAGTCCATTGATATTGATCCAAATAATCATAAAAAATGGATTTTCTACTTTGTTTCATATTGCTTCCTGCAGATATCCTTTGCAATAACTTAGCTCAATATGGAAAACGGAAAGGGAATGCAAAGAAAAAAGTAAACACTACACATAATAAATTCCAATTTATGTGGACGATGACAAATTTGTCCACATACTTTGACAAGACAGACACACACAAAGAGAAAGAGACAGACAGGAAGTAAACAAGAATAAAACTGACACATAAAATGCAAATTTTTTACACTTACCATAAATAGACAGAACACAACCGATACGTTTCAAAGAAAAACTACAAATTTTCACAATTTTCCCGAGAAGAGCAAACAAAACCCAGGGAATGATTAATGACAATTCAAGCTCCAGCCTCCCGGCGACCATCGAGAAGGTTGATGATGACGGTGACGATGTTGATGATGACGATGATGATGATGACGGTGGCATCATGTGAAGAAGTTCTGTAAAGATAAAAAAGACAAACGGAAAATTGATGTTATTAGCACGAAAAACTGAAACGTAATCGCAAGCACTCTACGGAATGATAACAAATGTACATAAATAAATGATGATTAAAATTAATCGTTTTCAGCACCCAAAAGTACATAAAGAACAAAAGAAAACATCAACAGCAAAGAAATAATGTATTACATGACAACGTTGAGTGACGTACAAGTTTACGATAAAAATCATGTCCTGATTTTTGATACCCATCACCGTAGCACCGACGAAATGTCAGCCACCAAATATTTTAACAGTTCTGATGTTGCCATAGCACTCCAACCAACCAATCATGTGGCTGCTACCCATCACTATAAAACAGCCACACAGGCACATACCCGTCATAGTGAATGTACGCATGCAGGTGTAAGGAGGTGTCCTTATGAAGCATTACATATTATGGGGATGGCATGGTTACATTTGCTCGCAAAGCATCAAAGTAACCACATATTTAACGTAAATTTCTAGATTTGTTAAAAGTAAAAAAGACATTCACGGATAATGCCTGTGCTAACAAGGACTTGTGGTATAACATGAAATGTATGCAAAGCGCTGTCTACGCTGTCACATGTCGCTCGGCATTAGCTTGTGAATGGAATCGGAAATGTGGCCAAAGCCAAAGGATTTACATTTGGCGGGGAGGTTTGCAAATGTTCTTGCAATTTTTTTATTCCAAAAATTAGAGACAAAGAAAAACGTATAACAGAATTTTTAATACTAAAAATGGTTACTCAAACCGACCTTTACTTATTTCTTTTTTGTAAATGCTATATAAATTCTAAAGAATAGAGTTTCGGTTATTTTCATTCGATTTAGATTCATTTTGGTCTGAAAGATGTAGCGGGTTATCCATTTAGTGGTTTCAAAACCATCGGTCTGTCAAGGCTGTTAGCTGTTAAATACCTGCGATCTGAAAGATTATTTATTTTGTGAAGGTCCTTTAACAAATGAAGAACGCGTTAAAATCATTAAAACTTATCACAAAAGTGGTGATTCAAACTTGCATTATGGACTGATTATGGTCGCTATAATCGACCTGCTGTGCAAGGAATTGGCAAGACTATAAAGAAATTTGCAGAGATCGGAGGCGTTACAGATACGGTCAGGCCTGTTCATCATCGCCATATACTTAGTGTCGAAAATAACATTACTTCTGACAGTGAAAGTGTGTGAAACGACTACGCCATCTTTGTGTAAATCCCACGAAAATTGCCTAATTTAAGCCTCATACGAGGTGTGTTCAACAAAAAAGGTGAATTTTCATTTTTCTCAAACAACATTTATTTATTTATGAATTTCTATTTTATCTCTTTCAAAGTAGTCCCCCTCAGATATAACACACTTGCGCCAGCGTTTTTTTCAATTCTCGAAGCAGTTCTGGTATGCACTTTTTTGTGTCATTAACCTCTCTCAGTGATTCGGTTTTTATCTCCTCACGTCGTCCTTTCATGGGTCTCTTCAATCTTGGGAAGAGGAAAAAATCGCAGGGGGCCAAATCTGGTGAATACGGTGGCTGAGGCATGATAACGGTATGGTTTTTGGCCAAATAATCTCTCACGAGCAAAGAAGGGTGAGCAGGTGCATTATTATGATGCAAAAGACATGCATCTTTTCCACAATTCCGGGCGATTTTTTCGTATTGCTTCACGCAAACGGCGCATAACTTCCTTATTTACCGTACGACCTTGTGGTAAGAACTCCTGATGCACTAAGCCATGGTAATCGAAGAAAACAGTGAGCAAAACCTTGACATTTGATCAAACTTGGCGTGCTTTTTTGGCTCTCCTGGACTCTTCCATTGGGATGATTGGGCTTTGGTTTCGATATCATAAACTTACAAGTATACCCATGATTCGTCACCAGTTATGAGCTTTTGAAGCAAATCTGGATCCATTGTTGACGGCATTCAACAATTTCTGAGCGATGCGACGTTGTTTTTGGTCAAAATTCAGCGATTTTGGAACGAACTTTGCTGCCAAGCGCTTCATGCCTAAAATTTCCGAAAAGATTGCATGGCATGAGCCAACCGATATGCCGACATCGTCAGCAACTTCTCTAATTCCACGAATCTCTAAAATTCGACGATTCTCCATAACAAGTTTCTTGACTTTCTCCATATTTTCATCGGTTGTTGATGTGCGCTGGGGCGTCCAGAGCGAGCGTCGTCATTCACATCTCCTAAACCTTCTGTGAAAAGCTTTTATCACTTGTAAACATATTTTTGACTCAGAGTACTCTCACCGTATGTCACTGTCAACATTTCAAGTGTTTTTGAGCACTTAATTCCATTTTTTACACAAAATTTTGATGCACCTTCTTCGATTCATTGTTTTCGATGCCAGAATATCGCCGAACGTTTGCGTGTTGTTTTATTTATGCCTCTCGCAAACAAACTAAACATGCTATATGGGTAAAACCGTCAATATATCTTCGAGACGAGTGTACCAACATAAAAAAGAAAAATAATAATCAGAAGTCGAATGTACGTAGCCCGCGAAATTTGAAAATTCACTCCTCGTATTCCTAGATTCATATCTTTCCTTAAATTGTCCAAAATTCGTTATAATTTAGCCAGCATTAGACATTAGTAATCTTGGTTCTGCGAATTAAAATAGACTAGATTGTCATGCTCCTTAGCGTACGACATATGAGGATATGCAAATTAATGACTTACTATGCCTTTTCTGGCACCCTTTACACACCAGTTTACACCAATTCAAAAGGACATTGCGTGAAAGCATATGCAAGTCAGCTCATCTGACTAAAATTTCTGCACTGTTTTGTACGGCTAACTTGTGTCTTGACTTTCCAACTGAAATTTTGATGCATTTACAAATTTTACTTCTCTGCACATAAAACTCAACATAGGCTAAGGATAGATCTCACTGAGTATGAAAACTATAGATGAGGAACCTTCAAAATTGCCTACGCTTGATGTTATTGTTCCCAGCTTGAATTTCCGTAAGAAATTTTAGTAATTTCTTCATTTGCTTTTAACAATTTTAAGACACTTAAGAGCAACAAATTGGAAGAAAATATTTGCCTTTTGTAAACAAGTACGCTCGTAATTTGTCTACTTAATTCTTAAAACATTAATAGAACATGTAACCTTAACGTTTCATTTACGCTTCTGTTGCGTTAAACCTGCTTTCCTGGAGCCTAAATGTTCTGTTTTGTCAACCATTTCTTTGTCTTGTCTTTCCCCCAAACTGGAGAAGTTTTTAATAAAAATGTATTAGAAACGTATTTTCGTAGGTAATATCGATTTTGTGCTCAATTTCATTGAAATGCCAGAGAAAAACAATGACATTTGCCATGTGCTCTAATGTGTGTGTAAGAAAAACGGACGAAAATATGTGGGTGGTGGAAACGACACTCTTTCAAGGATATTACATAGTATATATATGTGTCTGTGTGTGCGTATATGTGCATGAATGAGAGCGGATCTGGGTGTGGGGGGATTTCTGTGCATATTTTTATGAATACATAAAATATCTGGCTGCCATGTGTCGTTAGCAATATCATTGATATTAAATGACTTTTTCTTATAACAAGTTCCGTTTTCTTTTGCATGTCACCACATTGCGAGCTGTGTTTTTCCTTTAAGATTAAATTTTTTGTCTTAATTTTTTTGCCATATTGTAGGCGAATTAGAAGTACATTAGGAAAATTTCAGAAATAAATGTAATTAAATAAAGAACTTCTTCTCCAAATGGATTATGTGTGGAATCTATTGATATTTACATATTTTATGTAATTCTTGTCATTAAGCTGTATTCGAAGCCAAATAACAACAATATGTTGTTGCAGGACATTCAAAGACTCATGTTGTAGCCATATTTTATTAGAATTGACACACTAGAAAAACTAATTTTGAGGCAAAACAAACTCAAATTGAGTAAAATTCCCCTCCATATGGCACCAAGTATGTACTTCCTTACGCAAAATAAGTAAGGAAATAATTCGACCAAGTTTGCGTAATTATTTTAAGTACGTACTATTTTTATGCGTATCCCAATCAAGTGAAATTTAGTCAGCTTGAATTTCGCTTACTCGTTTCAAGTAACATTTACCAGCATTGAGTAGATTGGGTGCACTTATTTTGAGTATGTTTTCAAACCAAATTCAAGAGGAGTTTTTTTTTGTTCTACTTTAACTGCTGAACTATTCAATCAAAAGCGAGGTTGGTTCAAAAAAAGGTGAATCCCCAAATTTCGCGAGGTCGTATTTTTTCTTACTTTTTCAAATAATAAAGCGTCAGTTTTCATTCTATGCATGCCATATTTGATATCTGAAAATTCAAGTCGTGTCGATTTAATGTATTTTTCGAGATTGTGTAGATACATTTTGCCAAAAAAGTAATAGAAAGTGATCATTTTGAAAAGCCTGCTTAGAGGGATTGCTATAACTCTTTTTGCAGTTGTTGACACAACTGTTTTCTGTACTACCAAGGAATTTGAACACTACCTGTCACTCGATTTGTTTACAATCAGTACATCTCAAGTATGTTTTGGTGGACAGTGGACAAATATATCGAAAAAAGAATTTGTTTCAAATTTTGTTTTACAAATAGAAGTTCCTGCGACGAATCACTAGAAATGTTACAGATAGTTTAGATTAAATCGGCTCTACCTAAATCACAAGCATTTGAGTGGTACACTGCACTGAATTTTCTTCAAAAATTCGGTCACTTGCTAGAACGATTCAACTCTGATCCCACGTTCCTAAAACTCACTGAAAATGATGGCCAGACATTAATTTACGGATTTAACATTCAAACCAGTCAATAGTCAATAAAATATTGGGTAGCAGAGTTTAAACGAGGTCGTACAAGCTCCCAAGACGAACACCGTAATGGTCGACCAATTGAGGTATCCACGCCAGACACGGTTAAGAAAATCCACAAATCACCTCAAGTATGTTTTGCGATTTCTACAGTGGATAAAAACATCGAATAAAGAATTTGTCATTAATTTGGTTTTGGAAATGGAAGTTTCTACGCCGAATCACTAAAAATATCACAGACGGCTATTAAGTGGTACACTGCACTGAATTTTCTTCAAAACATCGGTCACATGCTAGACCGAGTCAGCTCTGCTCCCACGTTCCCAAAACTCATTGAAAATTATGACCAGACATTGATTTACGAACTTAACATGCAACCCAGTGAACCGACTACGGGATGCCGTATTCCAAATGAAATGTAGAAATCGAAAAGAAACCATGTTTAATACAATGTGGTCCAAAAATTAGCCGATCTGACGTAGTTCGAAAAAAATTATTTTGGAGAAAACTGCCAACCTTATAAAAACATATATTTTACGCTTCAAGACGCCACCATATTGTTTCTTTTTCAGTGGCGACTGGAATAGACATTCTTATTTATTATACGCCGCCTGTAGAAAATAATTCCAGGCGCTTCGATCTTCTGCGCTGCCGCACCAATTCGTCACACCAAGCTTCGACAGTATTTCAAAAACCTGGTATTTCCAACGGAGTTTAGGTCGAGTTCGTTGTCGCAAACTTTCCATGCCGGTGCATTTGGGTTCATCCACACAACATGACCCAGTCAACCCAAACGCTGTATATTAAATGCGTTTGACCACGTCGATGTCGGCATATAGCTCATACAGCTTATTGTTCATGTGACGCCGATACTCTCCGTTAACGATGATCGGTCCATATATTTTCCACAGTATTTTCCTCTCGAAAAATGCCAGTACTGATTCATCCGCTTACGTGATAATCCAGGATTCTGCGCCATATAACAAGACGGATAGAACCAACGTCTGGTACAATCGGATTTTTGTTTGTCGAGAAAGGGCTTTATCATTAAATCGCTTGCTTAGCCCATAGTAACATCTGTTAGCGGAATGGGAAAATTCCTAATTTGGGCCATCTGATTGTTATTCACTTGGGAGTAACCAGATCCCTGTGCAGAATTTCCCAAGCAGCTCACGGCTTCCGACCCTCGGGCAAGTATTCCCTGGTAATGCCATCAGACAACCGTTTGATGGTAGGTAAAGTGAGAAGGCGACTAGTTGAGAAACCTAAATGATATGCTAACATCGATGCGTTTTAGCCCAGTAGGTAACTTCTGTTACTGAAACTCAACTCGCGAACCTAGTGGTCGTTGGCAGCCCCAAACATTAGAATCAGATGCGATGGCCTAATAAGCCGCTCATCTTAAATAAATTATATCATGATAATACCAAAATACACCACCAAGTTCTCAGCCCAATCAATATTAAAGCCGTACCAGATTCCACTCTAGGGGAGTCTAGTCCTTCGCTTACGACTGTTAAATATAAAGTAGCGGAGTTTAAACGAGGCCGTACGGGGTGCCAAGACGAACACCGTAGTGGTCGACCAATTGAGATATTCACGCCAGACACGGTTACAAAAATTAACAAAATTCTATTGGATGATTATCGCCTGAAAAGCCGCTTTTCGCGAAAGAGAAAGTGTTGTTTCATGAAGACAATGCGTTCTATTAGGATGGTCAAAATTAATGAATTAAAGATCGAAATGCTTCATCACACACCTTACTTGCCAAATTTAGCTCTCTTGGACTATCTTCTATATCCAAATTTGAAAAAATGGCTTGGTGGTAAAAGATTTACCAACAATGAAGAGTGGAGGCGGCGGTTGATGTTTTTTTTTAAGAAATTTGATAGTTCTTAGTATAAACAGAATATAGAAGCTATTGAATATCACTGGAAAAAGAGTATCGAGCTAAAAGGAGATAATGTTGGAAAATAAAGAACATTTTGCGCAACTTTTTTGTGTCTTCTTTGTTAAGTCAGCTAGTTTTGGGACCACCGTTGTATGATCGTAAGTCAACATCAATTTAATTGTTATCTTTGATTATTGCGTTCGCGTGCATTCGGAATCCTTCCCAGATAACCAGACTTAAAATAAGTAATATTACCTGAGCATTATGCGGTGTTTGGGAAAGAATATTCATCGCAAAAGGCGAAATTTGTGGACGTCATGGGGTTACCATTGAATTTCAAGCCAAAAATTCAAAAAACATCATCGAACAATCGCCGTGAATACACATTATGACTCTGACTCCGAAAAATCAGTTGCATTCTTTGAGCAAATCGGTAGTAAAACAACATAATTATTCTACATTAACCGATTTTGGCCCACTTATCAGACCTAAACTCCTCCTTGCAGGGACGATGTGCCAAATCATAACCAAATATGTACATATTTGAAGAACGTCCTCGTTTAAAAGGTGGACATTGAATAAATGTTCATATTTTGTAGAATATTTGAGTAAGTACGCTCAGGACTAGGACAGTCCTTAAAATAAGTGTGAGATTTAAGGAGATTCTGTTCAATTTCTATGAAGTTCTACCAATATTATCATCAATAATATAATGTCCAAGCTAAAAAAGTGGAAATTAATCAAAAATAATCACAACAAAGCAGTTTTTAGCCACTTGGAAAACTATCAGAGTGAAGTGCTTAAGTAAATGGTTTTGTTTTCTATTTTTTAAAGAACATAATATGTTCCTCAGAAGTAATTTGTGGTAGCCAGCTTAAAGAAGCGTCGGTCGGTCATCTTCCGCGTGCTGGAAGACCTCGTGCAGTTCGAAATGAAGTGACCATTGCTCGAGTGCAAGCAAGTATTGAGGAAAACCCCGAAACTTTCACCAGGCGACGTTCTTAGCAGTTTTAGATGTCTAGGCGGGCGGTCTTTGCAAAGAATTGTACATATTTTACGTCTCTTCCGATATAAGATTCAATTGGTTCAGGAATTAAAACCAAATGATGTACAAGAACGCATTTAATATATGTAGTCGCCGTTAACGTTACTTATGTGCCACCCTTTAAAAAGAACTAAATTCGTAGGGATCTGCAGCCAGTTTTTTTTTTTTAGAAACTGACTTTATAATGACTTTAATATAAATAAAATTGCGAAAGGATAATGCTGGTACAATAAAAGAAAGCAGTTCATCGAATAATGAAAGCTTGATTTTAATTTTCAATACATCATGACTATAAAGGAAAGAGATATCATAAAATAGTGCTTCCGACGACAACTCTATGTCAATTTTTCCTCACTTCTCCATCACAAGTTGTGATGAATATTCACTTGCTTGGATGCATTTTTTTTTTTGCTGGGGTATAGTGATAAGAAATCCATTATTTTTACATGACATTGATGGTTTTATTTAGTATATTCACAATGAATTGATTAAGATCTAATGTGTACCCCATTTTGTTTGATAGATTGTTGCCATTTAGAAGACAAGTCAATTCTATACAAAATTATAAAGAAACCTAAAAATGCACCCAGGTTCACGATATTGTTTAAAGCCATTGATTCGTTTATGGTTAGCTTTATCTATTGCAAGATACACCTGGCATAAAGCATTCAAAGCTAAAAGCTGTGTCGTTATAAAAGTATATGATGAAGAGTAGGTACTTGTATAGAAGTGTCCTTCCTTTAATAAATAACACAACTTAGGTTGTGAGAAAACCTGTATTTTCAACTTGTTCAATTCCACACAAATTATATTGTCGTTGACAACTAACGATGGCTGATTGTTATGTTGATAATGTCACAAATTTCTATGGCGATGATTTTGTCAAATTACAAATAGAAAAAAAAGAAGAAAAATAAAACTCTTAATGTCCTTAGAACATGACGCTTCATTATTCACATACGTGTATGTGCATAAGAAGGTGTGTATCTTCCAGCATAAAACTTCGTAATTTCGAACATTACAACAGCTTTCATCACATGCTGGTAAAACTTAATCTTGATCGATTTTCTTTGTCACTAACATATAAGTACGTCCCGTCTCTACCTCCCTTCTCTAACCGTGTTATTCCTTCGGTTTATAAAACTTACAATGTCTTTTTCGCAATTTTGATTTACGTTTTCGCTATTTATTTTTTGCTTCTCATTTCTGTTCAATTTAATGTACTTGATCTTTATATTTATGTCATTGTACGTATATTTTATGTACTTAAGAATGTATTTAATATATTTACAGTCTTCTCCCTTTTCATCAGTCTCTTTCATTTCCGGTAGTTTGTCTGGCAGTATATGTGAGCGTGCAAATGTTGCGGGGAGATGGTGAGAGCGTGTGTGCTGGTGTGCTGCTTAAATTTAAGCTTGTGCTTGAGCTTGATAAATTGCCTTGTCACGAGTTTTTGTAATCGCTTTATTGCATATAAGCTTGTGTGTGTCTGTTTGCGACATTTACAAACTCCCATACATATACGCGTATTTATTCCATAGTAGTGATGGAAATTTTGAAGGGATAGAAGCAGCAGGCCTTTTGGAAGGCTTTTCTTTTAGATCCATAACAAAGTTCTAATGGACTTTTTAGCAGAAGGCATTAATTATTTGCTGATTTAAAAAAAAAAACATCCAATTCTGTGACCGCTCCTTCATGTACAGTCCGTTTAAAAAAATTTACCGGAAATTTGTCAATAAAACACAAAATATTTATTATTCACTGCATTTTTTTTTCGGCTTCAAAGTAGGACTCTACGGAAATAATACATTTATATGAATGTCACAACATTTTTCCAATGTACTTTCTGGACCGACTGTGACGAGACGATTAGTATGGGATTATCCATTTAGTGGTTTTTAAGCCAAACGTCTGGCAAGGCTGTCAGCCGTTAAATATCTGTCATCTGAAGTGTTATTTATTTAGTAAAAGGTTTGACATTTACGAATATGGATCGTTCAACAACCGAAGAACGCGTAAAAATAGTAAAAACAAGAAAGGTAATTCGAAAGGTGATTCAAGCGTGAGCTTTTAACAGAGCAAAACGTTCTTCTGCTGTAATAATGCACTTATATGAACGAGTAATCTAATAATCAAAATATTTTTCCAATGCACCTTCCGGACCAACCATGGCGAAACGATTAATATGGGATTATCCATTTAGTGGTTTTGAAACCAAAGGTCTGGTAAGGCTGCCAGCTGTTAAATACCTGTCATGTGAAGTGTTATTTATTTAGTGAAAGATTTGTCATTTATGAATATGAATCGTTTAACAACCGAAGAATGCGTAAAAATAGTTAAAATTTACTACAAGAGAGGTGATTCAAACGTGAGCTTTCAATAGAACAAAATGTCTTTCAGCGATGAAGCTCATTTATCACTCAGCGGTGACGTCAATAATAAAAATTGTCGCATATAAGGCTCCCAGAATCCAGAAGTGATTGTTGAAAACCCATTGCCTCCGGAAAAAGTGACTGTTTGATGCGCAGTATTTTTTCGAAAATGAAGCTGGAGGAACCTCAAAATGATCTACTGCTGCAGCCAATCCAGAGGCAGTCATTTTAATGACATTGTATTTCGTACAAAATGGCAAGTTTAAACATTATAATGAAGTAAAAGTTTCATCGAAATCATGGTTTTATGTGTGTTTTATTTAACTTTATTTTTGAAACCGAGAAATGGATAACCCCCGATATATAACACCGCTCACTGACCATATTTTATTTATATGTATTTATTCATTTTTATTTAATTTTAATATAGTTTTAATGTATTTTTAATTTTATAGTTTTAAGTAGTCTATTAGTTGCTTTTTTGTTCCTTTTTGGCAAAATATACGTTGTATTGTTGGGTGATAAGACATTATTGATTGCCTTGTTCGCATCTAAGCTGCGACTTAATTCTATCGAAAAGGTAGTTTCTTTTAAATACTTGATATAACAGAATCATATTTTGTATAGAATGTAAGTAGTGGTCTTAAGACGCTGTACGTATATAGAATAAGTTTCTGGAACCAATAAAAATTGAATTGAATCGAATTGCGACTTGGAAATATATCCACAAAATTTGCTAGTGAATAGAGCGAAAAAGTGCAAATATAATAAAGTATGCTGCCGTTGAAAACAGCCGTCGAGAAAAAGCCCCTTCTCTTCCACCAACTCAACAAATGGCCGATGCTGCCAACAAAGCATTACAAGAAAGTGGTGGTTCATCACTGCCTGCCATCAAGAAGTACCTCGCCAGCGCTTATAAAGTTGATGCACAGAAATTGGCTTCTTTCATTAAGAAACAATTGAAAACCATCGGCAAATACTAGTCCTTTTCAGGGTTACAGATAATTCTTTTTAAAAAGGGACAAAAAATAAAAAAAATATTTTCATAGAAGTATTCTGTTGTTCGTTTTACAAATAAATACATAACTGTAACAGTTGTTCTAGCAGAAAAAAAAAACTCTATTTTGTCATCGGTAAATTTTGTTAGGGAAAAAATCTACAAATGTCATTTCTGGCGTTATTTTCAAAGTAAATTGTATTCGCCAACTGTTAGGAAAAAAAAACTTCTTTGCCATCGACAAATTTTTTTTGGGGAATACATTTTGTTTCAAATGGGAAATTGCATTTGCCGTCGGTAAATTTTTGTTAGGAAAAAATTTGTTTCCTTACAGTTTTAGTAAACTGAGCGATATCCCTCTGTCAGGCTGGTTATCTGGCTAGTTAGCTGGTAGACACGATAGATGCGATAAACTTTTATTAAGCTCCTTGAAATTTGACACAGTCCAATATTTTACCGGGGACTATAAATGAACAATAACGAACTAATCCTGCTCTTAACTGACCGATTTTCTGAAATTTTATATTTAACTTTAACGTCAAATTCGAAGACTACAACAAACTAAATTCTTTTTCATTTTATTGCTTTATAATGCAGTGAGATAAATTTAAAATTAGGTCTCTTAATACCCATTCTGGTACTTGCGATAATATTATATAACCATATGCCACCAATTTTACCCATTTATTCATGTCGTTGTGTAGTCATTTAATTCAAATTCAGTCATATTTAGTACGCGTTACGCTCATGCTAAGGTAAGGTCAGGTCATGCTAAGGTAAGGTAAGGTGAGAATGAAAATGACCCACATAGTAAAATCGCTTTTGAAAAAAAAAACTCCCCCCAAATTGGTCAATTTTCCGAAATTCAATCTTTCCTTTATAATTTCTTATTAGTACACTAGATTCTTGTCCATCGTATTTGGATAATGACGGATCATAATCATAAGAAAAAAATCGACCAAGCAACCACGCCGATTCGGTTACCTCACATACAGATAACTTATTAAATTCACATATTCCAATCTTCATATCATTCAGACAGTTGTATTGAAATCAAGCAAATTTGGCTTGCATTCTGCATTTGATACATTTAGAGAAAATTAACTGTGTTGCCATGTTTCGTATGGTACCTCCCATAGAAGTTTATCGGTATACCAAAATTTCACGTCTCCCTTGTAATCCATAGTTCGTGGCCTACATGACTGGTAAAATTTGAAAAAATCGCATGTAAAACCACTCCGTTTATGATGCCTCACTTAAAACTCACATGCAACAACTATACATATATTTAGCCTGATTTTTCCATTCGCTCAGGCAGCCTTCGCATTCCATGAATGAGGTATGAGAGAGCTTCTCACATTCGGATTCTATTTTTATGTTCACTCAACGGGACCTACAGTTTAACGACGATTTCGAACATCACAGTTTGAAAAGGATTTACCAGGCTGGTCGATTACTCAACTACTGAAAACATTCGTCAGACAATTTCGAACGTCACAGTTTGAGAAGGATTTACCAGGCTGGTCGATTACTCAACTACTAGAAGTATTTGTTAGATACATCGATGTGATCGTCGTTCAAAAAGAGATAGCTGACTTTATCAGGGTTTGAACCCACGATCATGCAAACGGTGGTCGTGTCTACTAACCATCGTGTCACTTAGGATATCATACTTCTGCATGAATTGGCTGTGGTTCAGCTATAATTTCTAAGTTGAAGTCTCCGTTATGTTATAGCTTTGCTTCTTTTCTTGTGTGTTGATTCAGAGCACTATTTTATGATCACTCACCACGCCCTTTTTGCACTAATTAAAATGACGTTGGGTGAGGTTATATGAAAGTCAGTTTTCACATGACTGAAATGTCTGCAGTGGTTTTTATTTTAGCGATTTAAAACACTTCGCAGGTGGAATTCTCTCCCCTACAACTAAAAATTGTTTATTTTTTTTGGGATACTGAAATATGAATGCAATAACTATTGTTTTAGCGATTTTTTTTTTTAATTTCTTTTAAGCATTAACTAGAACCACATAATGAAAATCGCTTGCTGCAAATCTCTTACAAAATTTTGCTATTATCCCTTCTGGGCATTCCATTTTCGAGACACAATCATGTTCGTATAGAGCAGGAATTCCCAACAATATTTTTCCAAGGACCCCCTCATACATTCGATATAATGCCAAGGACCCCCACTCATTTCTAAACTTAAAGCTAGAAAAGTTCTAGATGCCTACCACCCCCACCCCTCCGCACCACCGCACCAATAGATTTGTTGTTAGACTTTGTCTTTATTGTTATTATTCTATTTTTGATCATTACACAAGTTTTTTTTTATCAGAATTTTATATATGTACGTCCATCAGTACACAGTTCATTTTAATTTTCCATTCTTAATGAGATGAGTTGAATCTGTACTTTGAGTCCAATATTTCTGAAATGTTTGGTTCCAATCTTGACACTTTCACTCTGAAATCCGAATGCATGTCAAGCCGATTCCTGTACTTGTTTTTCATGAAACACATGGAGGAAAATGCTTGTTCACATAGATAGGTAGTTGCTAATGAAAGGATATTTTTCATTGCCTTATCTCTAAGTTCTTTGTAATCCTTGCTGTAGCCCAGAAGTCTGCAATTTTCTCAGCATTAAAAATGCTCTTCATTGTGCCACAACTAGACAGATCCACAAGCTGATCTTGTTCTTCTTCTGTGAGGCCTTGGACTTTTTCTATTTCTTGAAAGTAAAGGGATTTCGAATCCAATTATCGTCAGAGTCAGGTTCAGGGAAACACTCCCTAAAAGTGGTGGCTAGGCTGTGAAGATGCTCGACTGCGTTGCTCCTTATCTGTTCAGGCAAACTCTCCTCTGAAGACTCCAGGAATTGTTTCAAAGTAGGGAAGTTAGTGAAAGACTCCTTTTCAATCCGTGCAGCCCAGATTTGACACTTTTTGACCATAGCACTAATCTTGTCTTCAACTTTAAACATGTCTACATTGTTCCCTTGCAAACTTAAGTTTAACACATTTAAGTGTTCAAACACATCAGCTAAGTAGGCAGTAGAGCAAAGCCAAGAAAAGTCAGTGAGACAGTCTGCGTACTTGGTGTCAAGAAAGAAAACACGAACCTCATCTCTAAGTTCAAAAAAATCTTATAGTAAATCTATATCTATATAGTAAATCTTGTAGTAAAAATACAGTGTTTTTTTACGGGTTAGTTTTTTATAATGTCTAACCTAATGATGTCTTGCGCACCCCTTTGGCATGGCTTGCGGACCCCTAGTGGTCCGCGGTCCACCTGTTGGGAACCATTGGTATAGAGCAAAAGAAAACAAATTTTCTTGCATTCCACGAATGAGATATGGAAGAACTCCTCACATTCTGTGAATTTACACGCATTCTATTTTTTGGATCACTCAATGTATCCTACGCCACTAGAAAAAGTGTTCCGCAGGTACATCGAGGTGGCCGCCGCTCAAATAATGATCGGTGGTTGTTTTGGAACTCATACCTCTGACCATGTATGATAGTCGCGTTTTCTAGCTATCGTGGCCTGACCGGTAACCAGTCATATTTGTGTATTTTTGCGATTTAGCGGCGTTTGCATGTTTTTTGACGCCTTGTGGTGTGATGAAGTGCTCTCAAAAATTTCAAATAGTTGGCATTTGGAAGGCTTTCTAGGGGGGG